>VNKC01002106.1:0-100271 GCA_008042775.1 Drosophila pectinifera
TTAATTAACCAACTAAAAACTAATATAGAAAAGCTTCCCGAATTGAAATTAAGGCTGTTTTGGCTTAATTATGGTTATTTTTAACTCTGACTTATCCAAAAATTAGGGTATTAAAATGCCAACTAAAAAATTCGTATCTTTGAGGTTTTTTGGTAGCATAATTTGGCCAAAAAGGGAATGACAGTCAAATTTCGTACATATTCCGATTCGCCGTTAGAATCTTAATTATATAAAAATAAAATAATTGAAAAAATGAGAAAAAAAATTTTGGCCAATTTTTCAAAATTTGATAAGGGGTTACATCATTAAAATTGTCAAAATTTGGCAAAAAATTTATTTTTTCTGATCTCTAAACTAAATATGCAGATTAATTAACCAACTAAAAACTAATATAGAAAAGCTTCCCGAATTGAAATTAAGGCTGTTTTGGCTTAATTATGGTTATTTTTAACTCTGACTTGTCCAAAAAATTAGGGTATTAAAATGCCAACTAAAAAATTCGTATCTTTGAGGTCTTGTTGATAGCATAGTTTGGCCAAAAAGGGAATGAAAGTCAAATGTCGTACATATTCCGATTCGCCGTTGAAATCTTGTTGTTCCAAAAATGGAATGACAGCTTAACGCCATTTATATTCCGAATCGCCGTTAACATCTTAATTATTTAATAATAAAATATATATATAATATATATATATACATAATATATATATATAATAAAATTTATATATGTAAATAATAATACTGTATGCACTGCTTGCTTAATTTTTACCGGAGTTTCCCACCATATTAAAGTTCTCAACCTTATCAGAGTTATTAACCGTATCAGAGTTCTTGGCCTTATCGAAGATTTGAACCTCATCTAAGTTTTCAACCTTATCGGAGCTTGCAAATTTTTGGTCGATTATTCAAAATTGGAATTTATATTATGACGGAAGATTAATCGATTGTAAATCCACCCACCGTTGGGTGATTTTCTAAAAGCTGACGGAAGGAATTTATTGAAATTTTGTAGGGTAATACTTGAAGAAAAGCTAAAAAATTTGGGGTATTGTGCATGTTGGCACTCGACCTGTGAGGGGAGCAATTTAAAAAAAAGTTGGGCGGGTCGATATTTCAAATGGATTTTAATTCCCACCGTTCCGATTCAACGCTAACTATGCGTCGCAAACTTGACGTACATAATCTAAATTAGTATTTGTATTTTAGACAGGTGTTACACTTCACGGTCACACTGCCTCTCGCTGCATTAAGCATGACACACACAGGCATATTTCCCTTATGTCAAAAAATTTGGCTTTCCATTACGTTCTTGCTCCTCAGTGTTTTCACTCTATTTAAATAATTAAATTTCAAATTTTCTTCTAGCCTAAGATGTTTTTTGGTATTTATTTTTGGTTACTGTAGGTATTTTCCTTACGTCGCAATGTTACGTTTTTGTTCGCCTTACGTAAAATAATTTACGTTCTGGTTTATTTAGTGTGACCAGTGGCTGGGGAGTAGAAAATCCGCTCTCCTTACGACGAATTTCATCGAAGGCATCGATGTTTTTGCCAGTTATAAAAAAAATCTCGAACGTGTTGGACGGGAACTCGGTTCGGCGGCTATGCGGGTATTTTTAATCTAAGCCATCAAATTCACAGCTACAGTGCACATAATTGATCGGAAAGTCGAAGGCAATATTTCTAAACGCGAACTTAATCCGCTGGCATTGTTGTAAAAAATATCAAAAAGGTAATTTCGCAAAAGAGTAATCGAAAAAAGAAAAAACAAAGTCAAACAAACTCAAAAGGAAATGGATGTGAAAAAAATCGATTATCCAATCTGTGTGCGCGTGTGTGTGTGTGCGCGAGCCCGAGCATTGTGTGTGTATGCGTGTGCGATTGTGTTTGTTTAAAGCACGGGATTTTTATACCCAAATCGAATAACGAAAATTTAGCACAATGTGCAATAAAGGCCAATTTAACTAATTTAAAGTGTGCGAAATGTAGAAAAGTGCCAGCGAAGATAGCGCCAAAGCGAGATCGCAAAAACTAAACTAGAAGCGCACACGCACACACACAGCAACAGTGTCGCACACCTACACAAGCGCAAAGTGCAAAGGCAAAAGCAAAGCGTTGAAAAAGCAAAACACAAAAACAAAAGTAAATGGCAACAAGACGGTGCCAAAAGTATTTAATAATTTAAATAGACAGAAATCTTAGTGGGACGTGAGAAAGAAGCAGAAGAAGCAACAAATATGCGTGTGCGCGTGTAACAGTGTGTGCTCGGCAGTGCGTGAGAGTGAGCGAGCTGGCACTACATCAGCTGTTTGACACTTGACACGATCGAAAGTCGCTTCCTCTCTTTCTTTTGCTCTCCTCTCCGCTTTTCTTGCCTCTTCTTCCCCCCTTTTTAAATTCGAGTTTATCTGTGATTCGTTTGGTTTATTTATTCAGTGATTATAATCAGCAGCTTTTTCAACTCGGTTCGGCAAAAAAGTGCCAACAAAGCGCTGGGAAGAATAAAACTGACTGCGAACATTATAAGAGTGAAAAAATAAAAATTCAATTAATTAGCACACATGCACACACACGCACGATATAAAGATAAATAGCGATTAACTGGACTCTTTATTTTTAGCCAAATTCCTTTTGCTAATTTGTGCCGTTCTCTCTCTCTCTTCTCTTCCTCTCTTTCGTTTCTTTTAGCAGCTTCTCGAATCGCGAGCATATAAGAAACCTAAAAAAAGTGTTAAACCAAATGTTAGTCTAAGCCTAAAGTGTAAACTAGTTTTAACGAAAAAAAAACCATACACAAAAAGAAACAGCAAACGTGTTAAGCTAAGCGAAACCAGAATTTAAACGCGTCTAAAAACCAAACGCTTCCAAAAACCAAACCTCAAAAAACAAATCCAACAAGAGAGAACCAAGCGAGAAAGAGAGAGCTCCAGCAAGCTCTCCTTTGGGCCCAGAAGGACCGCCATTTCATCCGCTCCGGTTACCCGTAACTCGGCAAAATAGCTAAGTCCATTTTGCAGTTCCTAAAAAAGAAAAAGTCCCATCATAGTAGTTCCCAATCCGGCGAGGGCAAGCTACAGGCGCAGTCCAGTTGCGAGGAGGAGGGCGGAGCGGCAGCGGGAGGAGCCGGAGGAGCCGCAGCGGAACAGGCTACTAGCAGCAGCAGCAGCAGCGGTCCGTCGCCAGCAGCCGCCGCCGCCAAGAGCACGCCCTCCGCCGCCACTAGCACCACGACCGGTTCCGGCTCGGGAGCGGCAGCGGAAGCAGGAGCATCAGGGGGTGCATCCGGAGGAGCAGGAGGAGGAGGAGCATCTGCAACTGGAGCTAGCGGTGAGGATCACGCTCAAGTGTCGGCAAGCGCCACATTCCGGCTATCATCGCTAACGGGAACCATCTCCAAGATGGGCAACAACGCAACCACGTCGAACAAGAAGGTAGATGCCGCCGAGACGGTTAAGGAGTTCCTCGAGCAGGCCAGGGAGGAGTTCGAGGACAAGTGGCGCCGCAATCCGACCAATACCGCCGCCCTCGATGACTTCGAGAGGATCAAGACACTGGGCACCGGGTCGTTTGGCCGCGTCATGATCGTCCAGCACAAGCCCACGAAAGACTACTACGCCATGAAGATCCTCGACAAGCAGAAGGTGGTCAAGCTGAAGCAGGTGGAGCACACGCTGAACGAGAAGCGCATCCTGCAGGCCATCCAGTTCCCCTTCCTCGTCTCGCTGCGCTACCACTTTAAGGATAACTCCAACCTCTACATGGTGCTGGAGTACGTTCCCGGAGGCGAGATGTTCTCGCATCTGCGCAAGGTGGGACGCTTCTCGGAGCCGCACTCGCGCTTCTATGCGGCGCAGATCGTGCTGGCCTTCGAGTACCTGCACTACCTGGACCTCATCTACCGGGATCTGAAGCCGGAGAACCTGCTGATCGATATGCAGGGCTACCTCAAGGTGACTGACTTCGGGTTCGCCAAGCGGGTGAAGGGCCGCACCTGGACGCTCTGCGGCACGCCCGAGTACCTGGCCCCCGAGATCATTCTCTCCAAGGGCTACAACAAGGCCGTCGACTGGTGGGCGCTGGGTGTCCTCGTCTACGAGATGGCTGCCGGCTATCCGCCCTTCTTTGCGGATCAGCCCATCCAGATCTACGAGAAGATCGTGTCCGGCAAGGTGCGGTTCCCGTCGCACTTTGGCTCCGATCTGAAGGACCTGCTGCGCAACCTGCTGCAGGTGGACCTGACCAAGCGCTACGGCAATCTGAAGGCGGGCGTCAATGATATTAAGAACCAGAAGTGGTTCGCCTCCACCGACTGGATTGCGATCTTCCAAAAGAAAATCGAGGCGCCGTTCATTCCGCGGTGTAAGGGTCCCGGCGACACGAGCAATTTTGACGACTACGAGGAGGAGGCGCTGCGGATCTCTAGTACCGAGAAGTGCGCCAAGGAGTTTGCTGAATTCTAAGAGAACTCTTCTCCATCAGCCAGCCGCCTCTCGTTCCCCCTCGTTCTGCAGGCTGCGCAACTGTAATTGTATCTGCTATTGCGTTTGTGTCCTGCAACATGCAACTGCAACTGCTCCTGCTGATGCCACTCCGTTCTCCGGCGTGGCATCGCGGACCTCGTCCTCATCGTCGTCGTCGTCGTCGTTGTCGTCTTGTCTATATATATGTCTACTACTTACAACTACAACAACTGTAACAACAACTCCACCCCAAAAACCAACACCCACTACAACAACCACATCTGCGTCTAGCTGGGCATGTCTAATATGTCAACTCCTGCTCCTGAAAACATCCAGAAACACACACAAACTTTTGCCAACATTGGATTGCTCCACAAATCACCACACACCATAATTTACATGAACGTAAGTATGCCTAGTTATAAGACTTTGCTTTGGATTTGCAATCGATGAGCTGACAGAGATCGCAGGGCTCTAACTTCCTCTTTAAGATTGATTGAAAGTGGGGTAACTCAGATCTAGGGGGTCCTATCCCGAAATTATAGAAAATTATCCCATAAATGTAGCTTTTTTCTTATCATCTATGAGTATCTCAATAGTACAGTCATTAGCCTTGTCCATATGTTTCACATTATTACAATAAGCACATCGTTTAAATACCAAACTAGGTCCCTAATCTAAACTTACATTATATATAGGGGAGCATGTTCCCTAACCAGCTTACTTCCATATTTATTATGCAATATATCAATCTGTATATTCACACAGATGGCTATTACTCACCATATTGCCGGATGAGATATTAATTTATTGACTATATTTCGTACTTTCTTTGGAGGAAGGAAGGGCAAGGAGGGTATTCAGGGCAAGGGTATATACTACTCCCGTTTTGTTTTTGTTTTGACTTTAGCCGGAGATTGATGGACGACGCGCTGTTTGATTGATTGATTGCTTCGAGTGGAATGTTTTTGCTTGGGAGCGGGCGGAACGAGTAAGTGCCAGAGAGTTGATTATGAGACAAAAGGCATTTCTCTACTTCGCTGTACGTTCTGCCCGCGACATCGCTCGTTGCTCGTTGCTCGTCCGTACACTGAATTCTTTTAATTAGTTTCCCTCGGTGACTGGGCTTTCTTGGTATCCCCCGGATGCTACCCCACATAGCTCTCTCCCTACGTGATGTTTTCGCTTAAAAAATAAAGTCAAGCATGTCCACTCAGTGCTCGCAGCGGAGCGAGACCCCAAAGGGGGTAAAGTACCCGTAAACATCGAATCATTAATTGCCATAAGCGTCAGAATGCGCGTCGTAAATGCAAACTGTAGCACAAACTGGCCATAAGTTAGGGCGAAACAACGAGTCTAATCTCTTTGAAAGACAAACTAGACAACTGATAAAGTCAAAGGCAAACAAATTACCTTTAAAGGAATTTTTAGTGCTTAAAGTACATATAAACAGAAGTTAAAAGTGACAAAGCGACTTGTATAACCAGCCAATGGAGGTGTTTATTTTGTATCCATTTTCAAAGGTTTTCGAGACTATTATCTATAAAAATTCCACCGAAATTAGAGATATTTTATATATATTTATATTATTATATATATTGTATATTTAAGAACTATTTGTATATTAATTATTTTCCTACTTTCTGTTCCATTAAAAGAGAATCCTAAAATTTCAAAAAAAATGTATTAATTTCTTACCTGACCCAACTGAAAATCTAAATAATAAATGTTTCATTTCAGTTATTACATTACCTAGTTTTATCTTAGAATAGAATATAGAGTAGTTAAATACCATTTAAAGGGAAATATGAGTTGAAAATAATTCAGATATATATAGCACAGATACCTTGCTATATAACACAATTTATTAAACTGTTGATATCGTAAAAATTACTATATGTTATATCGTAAAAACTACTCACTTAATTGACCCGAATTTAGAGATTTTCGATGCTAAAGGTCCACTTTTAATAAAGCTTCATAGAGAAATCCCATATTAAACAGATTCCAAGGTTTTTATTTTTTTGTCAGCTACTATTTCTTCTTTGGAATCTCCAACCAACTCCCACAATTTTCACAGAAATGTATTCATTCACACTTGACCCATTTGAAAGGCTGGGAAGAGGGAGAATAAGATGATGATGTTGGGGGAGAGAAAGCCATGAATAATGTCAAAGCAAAACGCAGCTACAGAAATATATATCTTTTATTTTATGAATCGTACTTCATTTCTTTTCCCCTTTTCTCGTGCTTATGGCGTGCCCGTTGGCCATTAACGAAATTGTGTTTCTTTTATCAAAGCTAAAACGTGGCTGGTAATTAATAAATTATAATAAGTTTTATGTCCAAACATTGCCTGTGAGCAAAACAAAACAAAAGCCAGTAGGAAGCGCTCTGCGTGTGAATGCCGCATAAAGTTTAGAAATTGTGGAAATGTAAAAACTAGAAACTAACAGAAAACGCCGTCAGGAGTGTTGTAAATTCCTGGCGGAGGCTTAATCGCTGGAGAAATGCTCCCAAAAAGTGCGGTAATCGGTGACCATGACCTTGCCTGACCTTTCGGCCTAGCCCGAAAAATTTGTTGTCTTACTCGGCATGTGTCTCGGTTTATATTTATGTATGTTTCGCCTCCGATTTCCAAGCGACATGTGTCGTCTACAGTTTTATTGGCACCAATTATAATCATTTCGTTGTTTTTGCTGCTCGAGAAGGAAGGCCATCAATCATTTGTTTTGGGCCAAGTCAATTAGAGTCCGTCCGTCCGCCGTAGTCATGGGTACTAAGTATCGCGGCATTAGACCGCCTATTTACATTAACTCGACGGATTTTCTGATTGTTTATCAATGCGAGGCGCTAGAAGGGGGTGATCAATGGAAGTGGTGGGGTGATTGGGAGGCCCGTCTTAGCAGCTAGTCAGTCGCATTTCACTGATAAGCTAATTAAACTGAGGCTCTGGCCTATGGCAACCATTTAATGGTTTTTGCCTGCACAGTAAAGATTGCTTAGGGGACCGAATAAATGGGTTTTCTATAGAAAAATATATTAAAAGCTTCAAAAGTAGCTTAAAATGTTATTCAAAGAAGTCTTCCGTATAATGCGATAAAGTTTTAAACGAAGATTAAGCTCTATTAACAAGGCCACTGCATAATTCATAGAAGTTCTTATATTCTTGGCCATATTTCTACACGCTTTTTGTTCTATCTTTTCCCCATTTTAAGTTTGGCTTCATCAAAGCCTAAGTAGGAACTCCTTTGAGAAAAGTTTCACCAAAGTGTTTCCATCTAGACTATTCTGTTAGCCTTCTACTTGAAGCTGATTGTGTGGCATTTTGGCTGACTTTGATTGCATCGGGGCCAAAGTTCAACTCACAGCTGGATACTCTCGGGCGCAAAACTTGTTCTCAGAAGTTGCAGCTCACAGATACCGTCTCAGATATATATATATCTGTGTATATGTACATATATCTAGGCACGCATTCGTCTTGCTCCAATAATCACCTAGACCAAGCCAAGTTTTGCTAGCTGGCGTGGCTGAAACGCAGAGAATGCAACTGCCAACGCGCTGGTAGAGCTGAGACGACGTTGTCTGGCCAATTTTGGGGTACCGAGAGATGGTTTGGGCGGGAACATTGGATCGCAGACAGAGCCGGAGACATAGCGACTAGGCCCGCGACGACAGCCTTGTAACAGTGCCCTCAAATCGGGGGCTTGCCAACACGCACGCGCTGCAGCTGCGGGCCGACAACTAAATGGCGATAACAACAATAACAGAGTGAGACAGAAAAAGACACCAAGACAATGGTTGTTCACAGAAGAGAAAACAATTAAGACACCGGGTTGGTACGAGGGAAAAGCCGGAATTTTTTCCGAGTATTCAATAAGATAAATGGTTCTGGTTCCCCCGGTGACCAATTCCATTTTCATTTCCCCCGAAAGAGTCGAAAGAAAGCCCCCAAAAGGAATCAGCGATACACAGAAAGCATTAATAAACAAATTTGCTGAAGTTGTGCAAATTCTGTGAGCTGAAACGTTGGGAAAAGTCTCAAGTCAAAGTCTCTTTTTGAATGTAGATAAAGCCTACTAACAAAGGCTATTAATCATTTATTCTTATTATGTTTGAAGTCTAAAAACACATATTTTTACAGCCCGAGATTACTTTATTATTATTTCCAAGTTATAGAATAAAAAAACTGAGTCAAGTTGAATTTTTTCCATTAGGCAAGTAGTAAACGTGATTTGTGCAGTTTTTTAAGTATTTTTTCGGTGTAAGCTTTAGATTGAGTCAACACGGCGTATGAGCAATATAGAGACGAATGCGCCCGGGGAGGAAGAGACCGATAAAGATGGCAAGAAGCAAAGGCAAAGCAAAGCGAAGCTCGAATTGTATTTTCGTTTTCATACGCATCGAGAATATATTAAACGATTTCTGCCTTTATTGTGTGTTTGTTGATTTTGTTAACTTTTTCGCTTCGCTTCGTTTCGTTCAGTTGGGGCTCTGTCCCTCTCGCTTTCGCAGACGTGCCTCTATCTCTGTCTCTGTTGCGTTAGGAGTGGCAGTCGGCGAATGCAGGCTATAAAAAACATTTAAATTGAGACAGCGCCGCAGCGAGGCAAACTGGCAAAATCATTTAAATAACGCACACGTCGCCATCGCCATCGCCATGTTGTGCTCGTTTTAATTTTTGTTTTCTTGTTTTATTTCTTTTTTTTTGTTGTTCGCGTCTTTTTCTCTCCGTTTCATTTGTGCAATTATTTTCGTCGTTTTTGCTTTCAAAATTGTAGTCGCTGTTTATTTATTTTCGCTACTCTTTCCCTAGTTCTACGAGATTGCGAGGGCACTCTTGTTACGCAGCGTTCTGAGGGGCCTTTGCGACCCCATACAGTATATGGGTTCGATCAGGATCAGTATGTGGATCATACGAGCTCGTTTGTACACAGATTGCTGTTATTTGTCTATTATTTATATAGGACTGCTTTTGTTGTTTAGATTTTATTGATAGATTCTAGCAATTATACTAATTTTAACAATATTCTGAAGGTTTTTTTCCAGTATTTTAGCTACTTAATTTCGCTCTATTTAGAACTTAAATTTTGGCAACCTTGAACAGCAAACCGTAGTTTTTAAACTGAGTATAATCTTACCGCTTATCAGATCTTTCTGCCTAATTAAAGCGCATCTAATGGTCGATCTCTAAACGTCTCTCCTCGTACTTGTGCGAGGTGTGTATCTATGAGATAAACGCGGACTTTTCCCGAACCGCCCGGCATTGCTTCTATCTGTCTGACTGCCTGCCTGCCTGTCCGTCCCGCACAGTAACCAGCAATTTTCATTCAGAATTTATGGGCAAATAAAATAGAATTGAACATGGAAAACGCGGCACAATGAAAATTGAAATTTCTGTTTTAGTTTTTCATTTTTATTCTCCATTCCCCATGCCGTTGTTTACCGCCCGTTATTTATGGACAGGTGTTATGTACGTATATACTACATAACATCATATATGCAGTTGTTGGAGAGGAATGACTTCATGCAACGCGACAGAGGAAAAAACTGAAAGCTAAACGGAAAGGAGCTCGCTCGTATATTTACATGTTTCACTTTTATATTTGCCATCGAATTTCCGTGAATTGAAATTCATTGATTCACCATAATCTAGGGATATGTACGTACACTCTACGTTGATAAGCCATTTTGCAATTGGAAGCAAAACAAATTGACATCATCGAGTGAGTGCCTGCCTCCTCCTTCATGGCTTATCAATATGCGAATCATTAAAAAACTTATTGACGCCAGTTGTTGCCGTTGACAATGGGCTAGAAAACTAAAACAAAACTGTGTGGGGAACATGTATATAACTGAAACCAAACAACAGCTGGCGGCGAGCGAACGTTGGGGCCGATAAGACCGAAGACGAGATAGAAGCAAACAAAGGGAGTTATTAGATTCATATTTATGCACGGCCGCAGGCCAACTTTTCTCACAAGTTTCCCATCTGCTCTGGCCCCCCCTTTTTCTCTTTTTAATTTGATTTGTTTTGGGTTCCATGGAAATGGGTTAAGAATATGCACCCCGTTCTACGACGACTACAACGACGGCTGTGGCCTTTAATAAGTAACCGGCACAGCCCAGTTCGTGCGCCAGTTTCTGGCAGTTACATCATCATCGTCATCTCGATGCATTCATTTCCATGCGTCCTGATAACAAAGACAACAATGGCTGCAGCTTTATTGCCGTCCCCCGTCCGCAGCTCTCTCTCTCTGGGCTCTACCCCTTTTTTATTAACACACAATTATAGGTTATAGTCGTGCGTCTAATTGAATTTGATAAAAGTCGGGCATAGAGGAATACAATTAGAAAAGGGTATGGCTGGGGGGACACGTAGGTAGTAAGGGAATTAGGGGCTACTATACAATTGACATGTAATCAATAATAATTGCTGTTGTTGCCGGCCTGCCAGCCTGACATTGAAAGAGGGCGCCTCTCGAGGGGGCTTGTAGTGGTGGCCAGGTGCTGGGAAAAAGCAAATAAATGAATATATATTCGTTTCGTTCCCTCACGCAAGTCGCCATTATTGATTAATTATTTTGTGTGTATGTGAGTGTTCTGCCTTTTTATTTTTCTTAAACACTAAGCAGCATGGTGTGTGGGCGACAAGAAAGGTCTGCACTTGAACCTTTTTCTTTCTTCTTGTTGCCTTCCTCTTTTCTTTTTTGCATTAATTGAATCATCAATCTCTCGGGTGACAAAAACACTTTACCCCGCTGGCTGGCTGACTGGCTGCCTGGCTGCCTGCCTGCCTTCATTTATTAAGGTTTCTTTCACGGGGTTTTTTACGCTGCTTTGAATTTTCCCCCAATCCTCCAATGCCCCCATTTGTGGCTCAATTTAATTGGGTTATTACGCATGGAAATACTTTCCAAGAAGCTAGCTAGCTGGTGACGTCAGTTGCGTACAATTAGGACTAGTTAAAGTTCTTTTGCGCACTTGTCCAGCCGGGCATTCTCCTCTCCCTAATCACTAGCCAACACCGCGTCTAGTTCTAAAGTGTCCTTGACCTATGGCCACGGCGTTGGTATTTATATTGAAAGCCCCCGCTCCCTCTGGGAGTTGATACATGCTGTGTTAGTCGCAGCAGTTAACGTTCGAAGGCCGTTAAGTGATAATTTAGCTAATTCCATGCACTTACCTTGGACACTGGCACACCATGACGTATACGCAACGCGTTTGCATATATTACGCATACGCAGTGTGGTCGCGATTAAAGGCGCTCTGCGCGGTGAGTACTCGCTCAGCTGTTGCTATTGCTGTTGCTATTGCTATTGCCATTCCTATTGCCGTCGAATGCGCTGCCAACAGCAGATAAATGTAATTACAGTCTTATCATAATTACGAGCGAAATGAGAGCAGAGCAAAGAGATAATATAATGCGGGTGTAACAAAAGTGATGCGCAGGGAAATGAAAATGATGACGATGGATGGCGATGCCTTAGCTCAGCTGTGTGCTCGTCGCTCACATCGCTCCACACGCACACACACACTCAAGCGGACACAGTTACAGCAGCATCCCACTGAATTTTCCGCCTCACCTCCCCAAGCCTCCATGTCCCTGCCGCCGCCTGCCTGCCCGCTTCAATGTTGCTGCTGTCCGTAGTTGTTTCAAATTTTAATTTTATTTTATTGCAGCGCACAAATTGTGCGCCATGTCGCCGGCGGCGCTGTTGCGTGTAAGCTCCCCATACCAGCCCATCCCTTATCCTGTGCCCGTTGTCCTTCTCCTGCAGCTCCCTCCTCCTCCATTATCCTCAGTGGCTCCCTTAGCCCGTGAGTGTGTGTGGGCACACGAGGGCCGCTTAAAGTGTAATGCTAAGCCGACATTACTCTGGTTTTTATGTTAATATCTCTGTTTTTTATATTCAATCCTTTCCTTTTAATGAAATTCTTTCGTAATGCGAAATTCCTTGTGATATTGAGTTGCACAAATTGGTTTATAAGGTCTTACATAGACTTTTTTGTCTTTTATCTCAATTCTAATATATAGAAACGATTAAATATTGATCAGCCTTAAATAAATAATTATTTTTCCTTACCTAAAGTTTCCTAAACCGAATGATTCTCAAGAAATCCAGTTTAATATTGATTATTGCTATTATATATTAAAATTTTAAAGTTCCAACAATATCCTACATTATTTTTTGTATCTAAGAAATCTTATTTAGGCCTGAAATTTAGGCCCAGAAATTATCAATCAACCAACGCTCTTTGTAGGTGCGTTGCTGTGTAATGTTAATTGCCATCATGCGCGCGCAAGACAAGTTGAGTCTCTTTATGTCCACCTCTCATCCCGGCAATCCTCCGTGCCCGCCTGCGTTTTCCCTGCGGGCACCAGTTGACCCAGCCCCGGCAATCCATCCTCCTCCGTCCGTAGTCCCGCCCATCCCGTGCTACCGGCTTGGTCTTGCCCTGCCCTGGCCTGCCCTGCCCTGCCCCTGGTCTTTAATTACTTTCGTAGTTAATTTTGTTAAAAAAAAAAAAAAGAAGGAGGCGACAGTGAGAGCGAGAGCAACACCAAAAACAATGACACTGTCAGTGCAAAAATTGAAATTTGCTTTTAATTTGCGCTTCTGTGTTGTCGGCGGCCCATCAGTTCACCGAAAGGCCCTCTCAGTGTTTTCCGAGCCCCCGCCTGCCCGGCTTGTCGTGTTTCCGTTTCCTGTTCATTTCATTTTCAGTTTTGTGCTGGCTTGGCTTGACATTTTCTTTTGGTTGAGTGGAAACGTGAAAATGTGAAATTCAGACGAGATAAATACATACCGATATGTGTGTGAAATTTTGCTTTAATTGATTTGTCTTGAGGGCCAAGCATCGATTTTCCCATCATCGCTTTTATTTTTCCCACTTTTCCTGCGCTATCACGACGATGTCTGCTTTCGCTTGGCATGAAAATTGATTTGATTTCAAAGCCAAAAAGTTTATTGACATTAGATACGGCGTGCCTCTCTAACCATTTATTTCTCGATTGGCCCAAACTTTTCCACACTTTGATTTACGAGCAGCAGCAGCAGGAGCAGCGGCCAAGTATGAGTATCGTATCGATGGGAGGGCGCCTCGATAATTGGCATGCCGATCCCCAGTCGCATTCGCATTCGCATTCCGACTCTGTGTTCTTTCATTCGGTTTTGTTCTGTTCTTTTCATCCTTTGCATTTGTCTTGCATTTGTTTTGTTATTAAACAAAGTTGAGGGTTCAAAGCGAGTGTCTGTCTGCCTGTATGTGAGAATGAGCAGACCAGAGAATTGGGAGCAACAAAAGCGCCGAATGTGAATTGCAAATTGCAGATCTCCTTTTTCGCGTTTATTGAACCCTCCGCCGGAGCAGCATTTCTTTGATTGACCAGAGAGACGAAGTCCGAACGGAATCGACCATCGACGAGGGCATTGAAGTGTAAAGAGGCGGCAGTTGGAGGTTCAAGGGGTGAAATCAGTTGAAAGCATTTCAAAGGAATAGAGGAGGAATTTCTATTGGCAGATGCTCTTTTCCAATCACAGAAGGAGCAGAAGGCTTCTAATTAAGATAGCCGAGCTCTGTCGAACTTTAATCCCTAAAATCTAAATGATTTTGCAGCTTTTCTTATCTGGATTTTGGAAAGAAGGTTAGTTAGATACTGGCTTTAGTTCAGAGTAAACCTAAAAATATAAATTAATAAGAAAGACTAGCTATCTTTAATAAATTCAAAGCACCCTCCGTTCTTAGAAATAATAAATATCCTGAATCCTAATCTATTAGCTGCCTTCTCTCCCAAACACAGTTAATTTACAGTCTGCTAATTAGGAGCTTTGAACAAAACGTTCCTGAAAAAGTGATGACCTGAGCTAAGAGCTATTTCCTAAACACCGCTGATGATGAATCCTTTGAATCTCCTCAAAATCCCCCTTTCATTAGCCCTATTCCCCGTTGTCTTATCTGAATTCAGAGATATGATATGCCAGGGCTCACGAGCTGTCTCACAAATATGTGAAATTTTGAGGCGGGGAGTTAAGCAGTTGACGACGACGACGGCGACGACGACGTGTTTGGAAGGCACTGAAGATTGCTGACATAGTTTTCCGACCCGTTCTCGTTGCTGGCCCCCACTCGTGCTTCGTGTGCTGAGTGTTTAGTGCTTTGTGCATTTTAGAAAAGGCCAAGTGACGGCGACCTGGGGAACTGAGTGGAGACTGAAACAGAAACGGAATCGGAGACTGGGACTGGGACTGGGACTGGGACTGGGACAACGACACATTCCCATGCCCACCCACAATGAAATCCACCTGAAAGCTGTCCAACCTTTGAATATTTGATGGCCTCAAAACACAGACTGCAAAAATGCGTAATTACCGACAAGGGAAACTCGACAACTGACTTCTTGCTCCGTGTGCGAGTGGGAGTGGGAGTGGGTTTGGGTTTGGGTTTGGGTTTGGGTATCTGTATCTGGATTGTTGGATAGCCCAGTGGTTTGGTTTGGGGCTCGAACCGAGCCGAGTGAAAGAGCAAACTATAAATAAAGTGAAAAATCGTGAGTGGTTTGTATTTGTACATGCCATTTGCATGTGGGTGGCTTACGATATTTATAAGCTTTGGAATATGTAAATAAATTATGTAACCCAAGAAATATACTCAATAATCTCAGCCTGAAAAGTGCCAAAGGGACGGGGCAACTGCACAAAGGCATAAGGCATTTATTTTTCTTTTAGGAAATGTTTTTCGAGACTTTCAAGTGTTGCAAAGCAACCGAGTGCCTGACAAATGAAAAGCGACAACGGCAACATATCAACAACAGCTGGTCAAACAATCAAAATAATTTGCGCCCAGCTCATTTTCATAATATTTCCCTCGATATATATGTATATATACATAAACCAGTTGATATATGTTCATTTATAGATTGTGTATATGCACATTTATATATCTAAAAGATATTTTCGGCTTGTCCACTCTCTGGGCTGTCTCGGTTTTTGGCTGATTTATTGAAATGTTTTTCGTCTTTTTTGTGGCGGCTAGGTGTTGTTGAATCAAGACAAAAATTATATTTTCTTAAATAATTTAATTTATTTTTCATATGATTTAAGTATCCGTTTTTTTTCAGTTTTATTTTCTGTTTGGCATATAGATATATATTAGAGATATATTCTTTTGATTGTTCTTTTGTGCCAACATTTTTGTCATTGCGTGTAGGTCAAATGTGTTGCCGAGATTTCACCTGCCGGGCTGCCACTTTTCCATTTCCATTTTCAGGGCTCCTTGTACTAATTCGAAGGGGTTCTGGGCAAAAGTCGAAGCTCTCCGGGAAACTTGTTAAAATGTTTTATGCAACA
This sequence comes from Drosophila pectinifera, assembly GCA_008042775.1. Classification (NCBI taxonomy): domain Eukaryota; kingdom Metazoa; phylum Arthropoda; class Insecta; order Diptera; family Drosophilidae; genus Drosophila; species Drosophila pectinifera. The sequence continues at coordinate 15,811 of VNKC01002106.1, forward strand.
AAGAGATTGTATGAATATTTCAGCCGTTCATCTTTTGCTTTAGAGCTTGGGATATCAATATTAAATACGTACACTTTTACTGCATTACGGGTTTTGTTTTATGCTTTTTTAGGGGGGACCTTCAAGGCCAGACTTGTGGATGATGGGTGAAAGTTTCTGCTGCCTGGCTTCCATTAGTTTGGTTACTTGACTCACGTAATGCCTCCGCCTCCCTCCCGCCTCCCTGGTCGATGGCCGTAATTTTTCGGCTTCGCCATCGACTTGGCTTTATGTAATTCGAGACAATGCCGGACAAAAGATCTCTTGTAAATTCAATGCCAAACTCCAGCGCACGTTGGCAGGCCGATACCCGAGTAGCTAAGTATCTGAGTGCTGCTGCCTGAAAGTCTGGGTACGTCTGGATATTGCACCTCTCCGATTTCGGATATCCGAACTGTGTCTGTATCTGTATCTATACTTGGCTACCTTTGCGTGGGTGCAGCGATTCAGCGACGCTTTTCGTTTCAGCGATAAAGCCCGCCGCCTGGAAATACGACCAACTTTTTTGTTGTCATTTTTTTCGTTTTTTTATCTTGTTATTCTTTTCTTTTTTTTGTATTCTCTGTTGTATTTTGTTGGTTTCATACATGCATACATGTGAGAGATTTAATATAGCTCGCTGCTGTGGCCCGCTGACGTCATAAGCCCCAGTGTCAGAGATGCCTACGCCCCTGAACCACCCCTTGAAAAGAAGAGGGGTCGGGCGGAGCGAGCAGCCAAGCATGTGCCGGCGCTGATAAGGCAGAAATCTATAAAACTTTTAACATGTCAATATTGCCACCGGCGACTAGGGAAAATTTTCTACAACTCTCGGGAATTTTTTCCGTCATCAAAGGGGGTTGTATGGGTTTCCAGGGGTGCCCAGGGGGTCCAGAGGCGTCCACAGACGTCTAGAGGGGTCTTAACTACTCGTTTCAAGTGGCCATAGAATAGTTATCGTTTAGCTGTAGTAATTGCAACAGCCGTTCGCAATTGGATTGCTGGAAGTGAGTGGTCTCAGCTGTATAGAGCTTCATGTAACACTGACTTTTTTTACGATTACGTTCGGGTTAAAACCTTATTACAAATTCACTTAAAAATATATCATATATAATAGGCAAGAAAACAAAAAAGCAGAGCAATTATATATGTTGTAAAGGCTAAACCACTTTATGTGAAGACTTCAAATATTTTTGACAGCAGCTGTGCGCTTCTCCCACGCTTTTTATTTTTGGAAATTTGCCTAAAAAACCAAACCTATTACTAAAACTGACTCCACCCACACTTTCACTCACCATAGTTCTGGGGTTCATTAATATTTAAACGCACAACTTGGTAAACTCTTTATTTTTGGAAAGACGTCCTTGACCCAGCTGTGTGCCCAGAGCCAGCCAAAGTCAAACAAGAAATAGCCACAAATCAAATTAAAAAACATATTAATAGAATCGATTCCGAGCTCTTAGGGCTGCTTGGATATTAGTTAGAGCTTCAAGCTTGAGCTTGATCTTGATTTGATATGCGGCAGAGGTTAAGAAACCCGAGTAGGAAGTGCGGTGTGGCCCCGAGTCAAGGTTGGCTGGTGCCATCGGAGTCGCGGACCGGACCGAACCGGACCGGATCGGAAGAAGTCAAAGTCGACCGAGGCGAGAGAGCTCAATAAGTTGCGAATTATGCAAATGCCTGCATGCTTCATTGGGTTTGCAGACGTCAAACTAAATCTTTTATTTTTCCTTGTCTTCTCTGCAGCATTTCCCATCATCTTCAAAGTGGAAGAGAGCTCGAAACTCGGCCCGGAACGAACAGTCACTTCAAGCTGGAAGGACACGTGGAAGCCAACACTTCTTCGGGATCCGGGCGATGCCGCAAGCCAGAGATATGGAAACAGAAACATGGATACACAAAATATTCATTCATAATAACATATAGCATATATATAACCGCGAGACTACAGATATTTAGTTGTAACGTAGCTTAGTCTTAACTGAAAGAGAGAATACAAGAGAAAACCGAATCCGTTGAGGAGCCAGAAGCAAACAGAAGCGAAGCGCGTAGAGGAAATCCAGGAGAAATTCGTCTAACCAAAAAATTCATTACATTTCGATCGCCCAAGAACGATCGGTCGGTCGGTCGGTCACTCACTAAAAACACTGCAGTGTAAACGCTTTAAAGATTTTTAAATTAAATACAAAAAGGTTAAATTTAACACAAAAATTATGGCGCACACAGTGCGCTTGACAAAAAAAAACAAACCAGAAGCAGGCAGATCTTACGATTAAACACAAGGTGTAAGGTGTGTGTGCGGGAGAAGAGCTGAGTGAAACGGGTTTGAACCTTCAGAGAGTCAGAGAGAAAAACAGGCCAAAACTCGCCCCAAATCCTCCTGCTAAGCGAGCTTGCGTTCCAAGTAGCCCCCGACGACGATTGCGGCGTCTCTACCGTAGACATGTCTCTAGATATTTATATAAATATATATGCGTATATAAATGTTGTACAATCAGCGACGACGTGCAACAATAAACCGCCCGCCCCCGCAGAATCAGAGTCAGAACCTGAGACAGAAACAGAAACAGAACCAGAACCAGAGTCAGTAGACATTATGCTCATGGACCATTTCCACAGTGGCACCTACCTAAGTAAGGCACCTACTACACTCATGAATAGTTAACCATCCACAACACACACACTCTACTCCACACACATCAACTACTCAGAAGAACCCCAAAATATAGAGCATTCTAAAGCAAGTAAAAAGTATCAACAAAGAAACATTTGAAACGCAGCAAGAAATATATAAAGCAAAAAACAAAATCTAAATGTTTACATTTAAGCCACATAAAACAAAACAAAACAAAACAAGAAACAACATTAAACCAAAAAAGGAAAGAAAAAAATTAACTGAAATTTGTGTGTATAAAAACGTATAAAACCTAGCATTAATGAACATGAAGAAGCAAAGTAGCGGAAGACGAATGATGTGGAGGAGTCGAAGTCTATATATATACAAGATTGAAGCATTATACTTACAAGAGCAGAAGAAAGAGAATATCATGTGCTAGAGAGCCGACTAAGTATAATTATTTGGAAATGAACAAGAAGGATATTGAGGAAAGGCAAAGGCAAAGGCAAAGGCTAGGCAGCTGTGTAGCAGTTACGTTTATAAATTCAAGTAAATATCGATCGGAGTATATTTATATATTGTTTCGTTATGTGCGGAGAGGAGCTGAGATCGTTTTATTAGGCCCAAGGAGGAGGAGCTATCGGGATCCTTTTTCTAACTTTACCTCCGTATTCCTTTCTTTTCCCTGTTATTATTTATTTTTAAAAGTCAAGACTTTTAAATTATTATGTTGTTGTTGTGAGAGAGGAGAGGAGAGATACAAAGAGCGAAAGCAACTCGGGATCGTAACAAATAAAATTAATTTATATACATACTTTTTATGTTTGATATATATGATCATTTGTTCTACTAGTTGCGAGACAAAAGTCATAAATAGGCATTAGTTAAGCATCTAAATTTAATGGTAAATAAAAGTAAACAAACAAATAAAACCCGAAATCAATCGAGTAAGAAGACGATGATGTTGGTAGCCACGAATGTTCACATCACATCACATTTAACAATTGTGTCCCCGTCTCCCCCCTTTATATGAAGCATACACACCGGCCTATGTGTTTGTCCGTGTGCCGATGATCCTTTTGTGTCCTTTTTCAGTCACCAAAACACCAGTCACACCACAGACACAACACGCAGGCAAAGCGCAGAAACACACACATAAGCATATACTGAATAATCTACGGTAGTCTGAGCATAAAATTTAATGTGGATATATACCTAAATATATATATATTCGAAACATATGTGCAGTAGAAGAAGGAGGAGCAGGAGAGCGGGAGAAAGTCAATCTTTAAGTTTGTGCAATTTTGTGTTAATTAATTTTTTCGACTTGTGTTAGCCCTTAACTTTTAACGGTAGCTGTTAGCCCTGCTCTTTAGAGACGCAGAGACACAGTATCTGAGGAGCCCAACCTGAGCTTTACTATCTGACTAACGATTTGTATGCTTTACGTTTATGTATTAAATGATTAATTAAACTTGTGCACTAATTTGTAATACCCCTTATATATCCTTTAGCNTTTTTTTTAACACAAAGCTCGGCGTAGCTTTCTCCTCAGTCCAAAACAAAAAGTTTGTTCGGTTAGGAAGAGAAACCCCTTTTCGTTGTTGTTTCATGTGTGTGCGTGCCAGATCCGAGGTACATATGGATAAAATATATATTAATATATATATATATATAATATTTAATATATGTGAGAAGAAGAACCGGAACGCAAGAAGATGGGAAAGCAAAATTCAAGTTATTTAATTTAGTTTATACATTTAAGTTTATATAGCAAGCGCATATATATACAAATATATATATACACATATATATATTTAAAAACCAACAAATAAGATGGAAAATCTTAAAAAAACAAACAAAAAACAAACAAACAAACAACCAAACAAACACAACAAGCATACAATAAAAAAACAAATTTGCGAAAAAAAAGAAAAGAATTATAAGTAAACGATGATATAGAGAGGAGAGGAAACAAGAAAACACAAAGGAAAAGAAACAAACAAACAAAAAAACCAATAAAATGAATTTGAAATCCTTAAAAAATATATACACAAGCTGTGGGCGTTCTTATTGAATCCGGGTCTGGTGGAGACTTACTTATGAGGATTTAGCAGGAGGAGTAACCATCTGGGTACCTCCTTTTTCTGATATGTGTGGCACAGTTGCTGGATTGCTAAAATCAAAAGCATCTGCCTTGGAAACTCTTTAGTATTTTCTCCAGTTCAAGATTGTCAGTACTCGTATCAAAGCCCTCAATTCCAGATGCTGCTACAAATGGGATTTGATTGAAAGTAAGTATGTTAGTTTATTTGTTTTGAAAGCTGTTATAAAAACTGTTAGAATAAGATTAGCTTCTAGTCTAGTCGGCTGCTTTAAATCAAGATTTTCCAAAGACAAGCTGCATGCTTTTTAGTATACATATGTTTTCCAGACAAGACACCTCATTAGTACTAGTCTTACTGACTGGACTCAATAAATACATCAATTTGTCGCCGAATTCGTACTTGGAAATTTCAGGAGGCGGAAAGTCTTTACTTTAGCCATTTCCATGGATATTAATATATATATATATATATTAAAAAATTTCTTTTTTTACTCAAGCCTTTATTTATATAGTATTCATAAATAGAACACATCTCAAAAGCAATCCATTACCTTTTACCAGAGATGTGCACACCTGTCACTCCTATATTCGTATAATTGGAAGTTACTCCGCTTGCTCCATATACCCGAAGTTTTGAACCCGAAAAGCCAAAAAGAACTTTCCAACCGACAAGAACAATAAAGGAAACATGAAAATAACTGAAAATAAAAGAAAGCTGCAAACAAAAAAGAAAGCTACAAAAAAGAAGGAAGGAAAGAAAGGGGACTGCGGACTGTCAAAAAGTTCTGCATAATTTTTGGTTTGCTTCGTTTTTCTTCCTTCTTCCTTCCTTCCGATTTTCCATCGCATACACCTTTGACACACTTGCCGCCGGGCTTTTCCCCATATAAGGTGGGGAAGGGGAAACGGTTTGGGGGAAATAAAACCAGAAACTGCTTTTATTTTGTTTCCTTGATTTTGACTGCAGACAAAAAGTTGGCGTGTGTACATGCTATACACACACACCACACACTCCGAGTGTGTATGCATATTTATATGGAATGTGAGGTTTCGGCGGGGCGGGAAAATGGATCCGTGGACGTCTAAGGTTATTTATAGCAACACTTTTTCGGCCACGCTCGTATTAGCCCCCTTCTGGCCCCTTCTCCCGCGGTTGCTCCTTTCGCCAAGTTTGTCCTTAAGTTGGCCAGGACATGCACGAAGGGACAGCTAAGCAGCTTTATGATTTGTGTCAGTGTGTGTGTGTGTCCTGGGGCAAGGGAATTTTCCTTTATGCAGGCCAGCGACGGAAAATAATAATTCCAGGCATGGCCAACTGAACATCGGAGCAACCAAGGCTTTGTGTGTGCGAGAGTAGACATCAAAGCGGAATTTTCCCTATAAACGAGGTGGAGGCCCAAAGCCCCATGGGAATGGGAGTCCCCTTTGGTGCGGGAAATGCGATGAATAGTTTTTGCGGAAATTCGGCTTTAATACGAGCTGCAAGAGTTGAAGAGACCCCCACCTTTGTGGGAGTCTGGAAAATGCCAGAGAGAAGAGACGACTTTAGCGAAACCCCAAAAAGATAAATATGTTTGCCATAGAAATCTCCTTTGCTTTGTTTGAGAGATGCGACACTAAGCAATTTGAGTCTGAATAATGAAATTTGAAGAAAGCTTTAAAGACTGATAAATGTTTCTTTTATATTCCAAAGTTTATCTTTTTCTGAGCGAAGACCAAGGCAGTCTTGGCCATACAGAGGGGAGGCATCTCTTACTAATCAGTTCTTTTGTATTTTCAGTTTCCCATTAAAATTGCTTTATAACTATAGAAAATATATACCTTTTCTACTACTTAAATTCGTATATTAAAGCACCTTTGCCTTGTAGCTTTTGCTACATTTCCCCTTTTAATTCTCGCATTATTTATTAAGCCTTTTAATCATCCTTTCCTTTGTAATTATAAATCCACATTACTGCCATCGCCCATTTTAAAGTGAATACAAATATGATTAATGCACACCTTTGACACCAAATTAAACTGCCAGACGAGTGGTAATTATCTCGGCATTGAATTACTTACTGAACGTGTATATCGTATTAGGTATTAAGTGGGTGTTATAAACCTTAAAGCTGGCCCCGTTCAAGTGACTTTCCGAGTACCTTTCTGGCTTGGCTTGCAAAAAAAAGACAGAGAGAAAGAAGAAAGCGCCGGCACTTTTCAAAGTGTCACTGTCTTACCTATTAGGTGGCTCCTCCTCCCTCTGGCCCTTGTGCCCCATTATAGCCAACCAATTGTGGTTGGGGAGGAAAACTATATGCATGTGGTGGTGACCTGGTCTTTGTGCGGGATTTGTGCTGGGCCAGCAAAAGGCGGCAATTGGATATCTGGTAATTGGAAAATAAGTTGAAAATACGCTTTATGGGCAAGGACTCTCTGCTGCTGATGTCAGGTCTTTGAACCAAGGGAATCCTAGTTGATTGATAGTGTGCTCCTAGAGAAATCTGATCGGAATTCGGGTAACTACACACTGAAATGCCCAAGAAATTTGCGAAATATATTCACAGGAATTTTTGCGAGCAGCAGCCCACCACAGAGATGAAATGCCTCGCATAATTTATCCCAGAATTCATACGAATTTAATTCTATATTAATCAAGAAACTATATTCCGGATGGACAGACTCGAAGTGCGGTAAATCGAGCGTCGGTCGGGGCATTCCGTTGGCCAGATCCCATACTCTATAAGCGATATATAAGCTACTAAATTTATATATATTCCCGGCAAGTGCTGCTGGTTTAGCAGCTGTGCAAACACATATTCCGAGGGCTGACAAGGCGGGGGTATATGGACACTGGTGACAGAGGTTGGCCGGGCTCTTTGGCACGCGTTAATTAAAAGTCTATTCATCAGTCAACTTTTTAAAGGTAGCAACTTTACAGCCTGCATGCGAGATTGATTTATCTGCGGCCCTGGGTTTTCCCCAGGAAAATATTCGCACAAGCCACAAATTGAACGTATAACTCCCCCAAAACTGATTAAGCTGGAGCCGCCCTTTGGCTAATAGTTACGCCTGAGTCTGGCCGGACTGGCTGGCACTTAGCTGGTTACATCATCCCTACCAGAATAATGATGCACTCGGGAAATTTTATTTTATTACCTTCATGTCATTTTGGGATCGAAAAAGGGCTGCTATAATTAAGTAAGCCAAAATTAAGGGATGCTTTCTGGTATTTCTTTAAAAAAGCTTGTTTCTAAATGCTTTTCTTAACTTTATATAACCATAACTCCTTTAAAAGTCTTTGTTATAAATGAAAATAAACATTAACTAAAAGATTTCTATTTACTTATCAATAAACACGTGTAATTAGTTTTATAGAAATTATAGAAACAGAAAATATCAATGATAAACGAAGATAAATCTGTAAGAACTCATATAAATAATTTTCAGTAGATTTATTTTAAAAATCCTATTAAAACCATATCATTTACATAGAATTAGCTTGAATAAATCAAATTTAAGGTATAACCTTAGGTAAATACTGCTTTAGAATGAGATGATTGAATTTTTAGATCCCAAAACTTTTCTTAGTGTACACAGAGAGATGCAGCGAGATACCTGTCCAGCAATTTTAGTTAATTATTAACACAGGGCATTGTGTGCTGGCATTGGATATTGATAAACACCAGCGGCGGTGGATGTTCCAATCTCCCCGAGAGAGAATGGCGGCCTGGACCCCGATCCGATTCGGTTGCAGCTGCGTCAGCTCCAGTTTTGAATTTATTTTCCAACTGGCTGAGCACACAAAGTGACACCACCGCCCCAGCCCGGCCGGGAAGCCACCCGGCCACCCTTTACAGATGGAGAGTGCATTCGACGTACCTATACGTACGGGTACGGGTTCGGGTACGGGTACGGATACGTATACCTTTTTGTGGCCGTAAGTTTTACGGTCCAGACCCTCGGCTATGTGCAATTATTTCAGTGAATTTACTGGTAATTGGATGAAAAGTCGCACAGCGAATGAACTGGAGCGGGAGAGTTGAGCTGAACAAAAGCTCCGCGCCAGAGAGCTGCTAAGTGGCAGTGAGTAATTCTGCCGTAATGTGTGCAAATTAACTCCAAGCCACTTGGCATTCAGCACAGAGGCTGCCCTCTATATCCAGAGATACGGGAGCATCTTCCGATCAGTCGCTAGCGATGTTCCCGGCTAATTCCCCATGAGTAATGGCCAGCAAATTAGTCCAGACAAACACGTTCGCGGCATATACACATAGAATTACTCATAAAACGCCAGATAAAAGGCAGCAAGAACTGCTTAAAATACCTAGGATACATATAATATATATCCAACCACATAACTTGTCTACAATATTTATCTTTAACATTTTTGTTTATTTATAAGAACCAAGAGAGGCCACACAATCTTGAGGACAAAGAAATAAATTTCAAAATTAAGTCTTAATTTCGATCTTGAAATGAGATATAAATTTCTTATATATAGCCCTATATACACACCTCAATCTATATAAATATATTTAGACGCCCGTTGGTTTCAGCCGTTCCACATAATTGTATTATCAGTGCCATAAACTGGAATTTTATTGACCAAACGTTATTAACAAATTAGGAGCAGGCGGCGAAGGGGTAAACAAACAATGGACAGCAAATGAATATAAAAACAAAGTATACACACAAAATCAGCAGGGTGCCAGGTAATTGAGTTAGAAATTATCTCACGAAGGGGAAATAGGTATTTATTTTCAAACGCAAATTCTACATTCCAGTAAGTCTGTAGTTATCCAATGGGTTATAATATAAATTGTATCAAAAACAATTAGGTTGCAATGTATTTAACAGTAATTATTTGTAATTAACCATTATTATAGCTAGCCAATGTGTTTGTTCTGAGATTACGTAGGATTCCCTTAGAGTTTTAATTGCTGTTATTGTTTTTCTTTAAAGTTTTCTGTATTCATATGATTTCAGACAATGCTAATTAGCTTAGAGAGATAATATAAATACAAAACTCTTTTCATTGCTTTCTACGTGTGGCAAATCGGTATTAATTGTAGGAACTTGTTGCCAGTCAGTCTGTCAGTTGGTCATTCCATCATTCAGCCATTGCCAAAAATCAAAGCCGAAGTACGCCTGCGCCAAGCGGGGGAGCACTGAAAAGAAAGAGTACCGAAGAGACACACTCAACCAGCAGCCGAAAAGTGTTTTTGGAGAGTAAAGCCTTCCCAAGATGAACCAGCAGCTTATGCCAGCTTGCCCAGCTAACCCTGAGATTTTTTAGCGGGTTTTCCCCGTAGAGACACAGTCTGTTATGAAAGCATTTCCCTTGGCTCCTCAAATCTTCCCACGAAATTGTGACAATTACGTCAATTTCGCGCTGATTTTTCTTCATCTATCCGGTATCCGTATCTGTATCTGTATCTGTATCTGTATCTGTATCTGTATCTGTATCTGTATCTGCAGCTGTAGCTGTAGCTGTAGCTGTAGTTGTAGCTGTAGCTGTAGCTGTGGCTGTAGCTGTAGCTGTATCTCAACTGTTTGCTTGTGTGTATCTGCGGCGGCTTCCTCTATTTACTCGCATCTGTATCTGTAGATGTATCTGCAGCGCATCTCTTGGCCCGCCATTCAATTCATGTTCACACGTGTGTTTATTTTGCTCCGATTTTAAAGCGGGGGCGTCGTGTCAGTCAAAAGGCGAAATGCTGCCGGATTGGGGAGCCGGAGAAGGGGCCCCGGGGAGCGGGAGACACGGACTCTGGGAGCCCGGTGTGTGGGTTATAGTGGAGTGAAGTGTTACGGCATCTGTGGCATTGGCTTTCTGCCACGCATTACATATATATATTTTTAAAATTTCTTTTGCTTTATTGAGTGCCATTAAATGATAAAATACATATTAATTCATTTTCATATTAGCGAAAATGGTAAGTGGAACAATTGAGTTAATTCTCATTGATTGCATTTTGCGGTGAAATGTTGTGCATTTTTTTGCACATTATTTTCGAGTGCAAGTGATTTTAAAATTTGATTTACAATTACATCACGAATATTATATTATACGTTTTGTGGTTTTTGAGGGGCATTTTCCTTTTTTATGCAGCTGTGCATTTACAAGCAGCTGAAATTAAATATGAACAGCATTTGAGTGCAGTAAAATATTCAAAAAATATACTCTAAAAATAGCCAACAAAAATAAGGAACTTTATGGAAATTAATTATTCTTATCATCATTCACACTAGGTTGTAAATTTTTTATAATATGTAAAACCCTTTTAATAATAGTTTGTATAGAAATGCCAATTTTATTGCCTTAATTCCATTTTAATACACTTTTTTCTATGATTTTTTGGTGTAAAGGCTAGTAAATAATTACACTTTAAATAGTTAATTTTATTCTGTGTGAAATCCAGGCATAATTAATTTGTGTATATTAAAACTAAGTAGAAAAGAATTAATTTCTCATTAGTTACTTGCCAGGAGGTAGAACCTTTTAAAAAGGTTTTTTTCTGGCATTGCTACTGCATTAATCAACCAATCAATCATTGATCATATTTAATGCCATCCTCTTTAAGGACCTCTCTATCTCTCAGCCCTTGCCAGTTGGCTTTCACAGTCAACTGTTGGCTTACCTGTGGACATAGGCCGTCAGACCGTCAGACGGTTCTGTGGCTTCAGCAAAGTGCTGAATCATGCTCCAATGTTAATGTTAATGCAAATAATTATTTGCCTTGTAAACCAAGAGAGATAGAGAGAGAGAGAGAGAATGGCAGGAGCGGTCAGGTAAGTAATTAAGGAACGTGGCCGACAGCTATTGCAACAAACAACAAGCAGACAAATGTCGTTGGGCAATTTACAATTGTTTGCCCTCCGTCGGGGCCAAGAGCCGAGAAATCCAAGCGTTTTTGGGGCTAGGTCTCTGGGATCGATTTTAATGCGAGGAGAATATGACAGGCGAGGCGAAGCGATTAATTTGCTATTATTTTGGTCCAATCAAGAGGTCATATCCCAGTCAAGTCAAGGCGAGAGGCTAAGGGCTAAGTGTAAAATTAATTGGAGGTACATTAACCCCAAACCGAGAGGCTCTCCCTCTCCGGGAGCAGTTTCAATTGCCGAGTTGCTGCGATATGGGGGCTTAATTAGAAGCGATGTTAACACACGCGACTGGCGGCCCGGTGGTCTGGCTGCCGAGATAGACCCACACACAGTGTGTGGATATATCTGTGGGCCTATATCTAATTGTATCTGCGTATTTCGCAAATTGAGATAAACGCCACACGGCACACACGGCACACACGGCGTATGAGTGTTGTTCCTCCGCACTGCCGCTTGTTCCATTGCTCCATTAGATGTCGCCATAATTGCCGCGGACCGAGATCGCTCCACTAGCAGCGGCGATTCAAGGGGAGCGGGCCAGAGCGGACTGGAGCGATAAACGGTAAACGTGTTTGCCCCTAATTTGATTTGCTCGGCTCCGCTGCTTCGCTTTAATTGAGTAACTTGGATTTTTGTTATGCGTCTTCGAGTGTCGAGTGGATGAGCTCATGGCTCAGTCTCATGGCTCATGGCGGGGAAACATGTTACGAATGTCCGTTAATTAGCCCCACAGAGATTCCGATTGGCATCGGGCGGCGCGTGGCTACAAATTTGCTCAGAAAACAGGGATGCCCAGCCCGAGGGCGTAGGGAGCAAAGAAAGAGCTTCTTACAGATTGAGCTTAGAACAGGAATGCTTAGCTGTGGGGCAGGGAAAGGCTCCCAGTCTGGGCATGTCCGCTTTAAAGCCTGGAATAATTCCATTTTAAAAGGAATCTGTTCTCCCCTGCTCACCCTCTCCTGCCACTGCATTTGCATACGTCAGATGGCTTAAACCCATTGAACCGCATGAACGGCGCTAAAATTGACAGCGTCAACAGCAGAGACAGCCTCGAAATACAACAAAAAAATAATAAAAAAGGAATAACAATAATAACATGCCACTCCGCACGCGTCAATGGCATCAAAATATGCGTTGAAAATAAATAAAATAATGGGCATACACAAAAATAGACAAAATAAAGGTTTATAAATACACAAGCCTCAATTGAGAGCTAGTTTTGCGATGAGGGGAGAGGTTCGCCTGATGATAACCAAACATTCTGGTGTGAAATCTGCGGCCTGCCATTCGATTTGTTTATGATTTCTCTGCAGACTGGTGCTCGTAATATTGTGGCAATATAGCACAGAGATTATATACTGTTTAACATTTAAAGTAAGGAAAAATACTGGAGCTTGTCTAAACCTCAAGTAAGTCAACAAATACGGAAGTGTTACTTTTAAATATTTCACCTTTTTCATGGAAATTAACTGGGCTATAGGAAAGCATTTCAATAAATTGGAATATATTCCATCCGCCTTATCACTTTAATATTTAATAGCTTAACCTAATTAACATTAAATGCATGAAACTCATTAGAGAAGCTATTCCCCATTGATTTGCAAATGGTTTTATTGAAAAATTAAAATTGTAATTTATTCTGTGGCATGTTTATTGATTTCAGCCTGCACTCGTTGCCCCTGGGAGTTAGTTTGTGGATCCAAGCCAGCCACATTCATGGCCCTTCATCAATATGCTCGACGCCAATTAAATTAAGAGCGAATTTTAATAACTTTTCAAAGAGCTGCTCGCTCGGAGTCAAACTCAGGGCAAACTTTACTAATTACACACAACCGGCTCGAAAGCCGTCGCAGCTAACTGGGCTAACTGAGTCGAACTGGGCGGCGAAGAGTGAGCCACTCGATTACTATTCAAGCTCGAAAGCCTGCGGATTCAGTTGGATGAGCGGTGAGCTGGTGAGCTGGTGAGCTGGTGAGCTGGTGAGCGATTGCCTTGGCCTGCGCTTTTCATGACCTTCGGCAGGCCTCCTTTCCGCTTGAGCGGAGTCTCCGATAGCGACTTCGGATCCTGCGTCCTCATCCACGGGGCCACATCCGCAGCTGCTTCAATTTTCCGTGCCAAGAACTTGGCTAACAAATGAAGCGAGAGCCCAACTTTGGCCGCCTGCAGTTTTATTCGATTGTGCCGCACAGGTGGGTAAATGGAACGTCTGTGCCGGTGGAAGGTGTCCGGATGAAAAATGGCATTCCGAATGTGCGTGGGCTGCCAAGCGGCGATAAATCAATGGGGCTAGCAGAGAGGGGAAGAGGGGGAGCCCACCAGAATGGGACTACTTAATTAAGTCAATTATTCTGATGCGATTGCAGTGTAAAATGTGAGAATGGCATATCAATAAGCCTGGCTAGGGTTAATTTTCACCAGCCAGAGAGCCGCCTTTGTCACCTATTAACCCACAGCTCCTCCCTCCAGCTTAACTGTCACTCAGCTATCAGCCAAAGCCAAAGAACACACCTCGAAATCCTTGACCAGCTGACAGCTGTTAACCCCTCTGTGTGTGCGGTCGTGTGTCCATATCCTTGAAACATAATACATTAGCGCGGATGGGGGGACTTGAAAAGGAAGCGGAAAAGCGCTTGGAGAGGGAGTTAAATGGCTTTAAAGGCTCTGGAAATGCTGAAAGAGTTTCTATAGAATATATACCTTAATATTCTTTAGTATTTATAATATTTCTTGATCTTAACTTGACTTCCACATTATCTTAAACGTTCTCATAATTCCTGAAAATGTTTTAATATAATTGTTGCTATTTTGGCTTTCATTTTGTGGCTTTTAGTGCCCTTCCCTGCCTTAAGACTTCATTTCCCCTGCATATGGCATAAAGCATAAATATTAATGCTGCAATTATTTATTGCCACCGCACTTTATGGGCCACAACATGGCGTATGCGTAATGTGCTCCCAAAAGGAAAAGCTCACAATTATAAGCTCAGCCATAAAATCGAACAATGAATGGCACCCCGCCCGCCTAGAAGGAGCCAGAGGTCCAGGCTATGGACCAAGTTTATTGATCGAGGTGGAATAAACACACAGGGAAGCAGGGATAACAAGGGAACACCAGCCAGAACTCTGACCAGGCTAAGAGATACCTGGTATCTACATCTATAATAGTAAGGGCTAAATAAGTGACCATTTTATAAATAAATAGCTCAAATAATCAATAAAATAATATGTTAAAAAATTAATTTATAGGAAATCTATATATTTACTTACCTGTAAGAATAAGTAATCCTTTTAGTAGCTCTATTTGGGATACCAAATGAATTGATTTGTTTTCAAGGATATCCAGACTTCTTTTCACACATTTTTCCCAAGCTATAGACCCTTATGTGTGCCGTTTCTTTTCTGATTATTTCTGACTGCAATTTATCAGCTTGAGAGCTATCTAATGGCCATGGCCAGATAATGCGCACATCCCGAATTTGCATATCTCCTGGCGAACCACGACAGCCGTCGCGATAAGCGCCGCTTCTGGCGCTCGGCAGCCTCGCTAATCTTCCACAGAAAGTGGCACTTCCCCCGCGTCGGGCGCGACGGGGAGCCCATCTTTATTGGGCCAAGAGCTGAGAGCTGCGAGCCAAGAGCCGAAATGAGCTGAGAAAAACAGGAAAATCAAATATGGCAGGGGCCGGGAGACGATTCATTTCCGTTTCGGCGAGGCAGCAAAAATGCGCAGCAAATGAAAGGCAAATGCAAATCAGAGTGAGAAAAGTGGCGAGGAAATCAGGTAGACAAAAAAACAGTCGGAAAATTGAATTTAGCCGCGACAGGAGCCCCACGCATCTTAGCCCAGGCGTTAATTGGATTTATTTGTAAATTTCTTTTTGTTTCGCCAAAGTTTTTCCCCATCGAGCGGGGTGCATTCCCTCTCTCCTCTCTCCGCTTTCCACTCTCCACTACCCTCTGGCAATTTTCCATTTTCGTTGTTGTGTTGACAATAAAAATCGAAATCAATAAAACGAAAATTGATGCTTTCAGCCGTAAAACAAAAAACGGAAATTGAAATGCGGTAAAGTGAGTGAAGGACCGACCACAGAGTCCCGGCCAATTCCTGCAACCCGTTGGCGTGGACCAAATCCCATTTCCCACTATATATACTCCGAAAGGAGAGCGTGCTCCTTGGTATTTGCTCAGCACAAACATCGCTTTCGCTACTAAGGTCAAAGGTCGCCCCTGCTGGCTTGTAATTAAATCTGCAATCACCTGGCGATTATTCTCAATTAAAACTCAATCAGTCAGCCGGCCAGCAGTAGCCGTGAAATGATTTTAACACTTTCAACGCCCCAACGCAATTTGAGGCCGAAAAACAGGCCGGCGACGGCAACGACGACGTCCACCACCAACAGTCTCTCAAATCATATCTTAGACGGAGTATATATATATCTATATGGGCATGAGTGTGTGCCCCTGCATGATGCCATTTATTTGTTTAAGATTAGATTAAATGTAGCGCCGTCTATGGCTGCTGAGAACTGTTTAAAAACGAACCAAAAACAAGAAAGAAAAACAACTTTGGGCAGAACTTTAATAGGAAATCATTGACCAAGGGGAATTAATTATATAAATTAATATATGAGTCATATATTTAATGATTTTAAATGTTATATAAGCGGGAGCCTTCTTAAAGTGATTTCTAAGCTATATAGAGACTTAAAATGCCATAGGAAGTTAAGAGACTCTTTTTTAATATTATTTCTAAGACTTTAATTAATTAATTAATTTCTATGTTAAATTGAGCTGATAATTTTTTTAATTATATTTATAAAGAAAAATGTTAAGGTATAGGTAAAGTATATACGAAATTCTTGATCAGCTTCTTTAAACTTAATTTTTAAAGGTAATTATTGTTCAAATATTTACTTTAAAGGCTAATTTTCCTTGCAATGTGAATTCTTTAAAACTTGTATTGTTATTTCAAGTGAATTATAAGATCCCCCTTCGCCCTAGCCTTATTTTGGCAGCACACTTGCCTCTTCACATGTATCTTTCCAATCGGTGGCTGTCTGGGTGTGTTTATCTCTGGGATTTTGTTTGGATAGTTTGCTCTAATTTTTGTTAATCCGCACACTAACATTTGGAGAGCGTCTGCCCATAAATTTTGTGCGGATTAATTGCCAGAGCTGGCTGCAGTTTCTGAAAGTTGCGTCTGCGGCCCGGGGCCACATTCCCAATGGACGCCCACTAGAGGGCAAACTCCTCACGGATACTCCGAAACCAAATCGAGATTCGTTCAAATTCTGTGGGCAGTGACACAAAAATAAAATAAAATAAAATAAAGCAAACGCGTAGCTTGCAACTGGCCAAAAATGGAGAGCAAGCTCGGCTCTCATTTGCCAGATACATTTACACACACTTGCTTTGTGTGTGAATTTACGATGACGACTTGAAGGTGTTTTTTCTTTACATTTTTCAGTTTTGTTAATTCCATTTTATCTTTGGCACTTACTCAATTTTTGTCTGTGCTCATAAATTAATATGACGCTCACGTCGACTCGAGAGACTCGAGACTCGAGACTGACTGTATCCATATCTATATATTTATATATCGCGAATGTATTTTATTGTCCAGATTTGACTTGTTGTGGTACGCACACGCACAGTGGGCATGCTGTCAAACATATCTGCGGCTGACAGGAATGCTTGCAATGGGACGATGCCAGCTCTGATTCCCGGCCAGAGTCGCCCCGCGCTCCATAAACCATCTAATCTGCGTGTCCATTGTGCTCATATGCTAAGTGAATACAAATTGCTCGCAATTACGGAACGGCGGCTAGTGCGCTCGCTGTGTCGCCACATAAAAATAGAAATAATAAAATTTAATCGCACATCAAATTGTGCGGCAAATGAATTTGCACTGTTCTCTGTTCTCTGTTCTCTGTTCAGAAATCAAATTTGAATTGCGGACGAATTGCTTTATGAATGGGCGATTTCCCCTAGCCCCTCCCACGTGGCTCTCAACCAACCCCTTTGATGTGCGTAAAAAAAGAAATACAAAAAGCTGAGAGCTGGGAGCTGAGAGCGTTCATGTTTGCGGTCAGTCGATGCGGAATTGGAGGTGTGATTGCTAATGGAAATGGCTGCTCGGCGGGGGATGTGACAGCCGGTAATGAGCGGGTAATAACCAAAAAAGGTGAGTGCCGCCGGCGGGTGGTGGTGTCTGAAAGTATATAATATATAATAATAGACACCTTTGTGCCGTGCAGCTGTTGCTGTCTTCCCTCTGAAACGTCCGCCTTGATAACCCTAATCGAGCCACCTTCTTGATTAACTGCAGTCCGTTCAATCAAGCGGAAAGCTTATCTGGCCGCCGACGAGTGTTGTTGTGACGGTCTCTGTCGCTGTCTTCGAGGGCCCACTGTGCCCTCAAGTGGGGACCACTTAAGGGCGAATTTCTGGTCGGGCCGGACAAGTCGTTAAGACCTCAGCTGCACTTTTCAGTTGTTTCTGGGAAGGGGAGAGCAGAGCCGGAAAGGTCAGCTTGCGGAAAATACAATGTGGAAAGCGACGGCTACCCCCGGCTGTGATGTCGTGTTGGGTTTCCGATTTCTCTCTCTTTTCACTTGGCCACTTGACAATTTTCATATTTTCCCTTTCGCTTGGATATTTTCCGTGCAATCCGTTGCAAAAAAATGTTACATATCTCTGCCAATGCTGCGTATACTTAATTAATTGAGACAAATTACCCATACGCCGGGTGGGTGAATGACTGGGCAAGAGTTCAAATCGAGTCTGAGGCTTAATTGAAGTGCTTTTCTTTGGTTTTATTACTACACATGATAAGTAAAAATTGTTTATATATATATAACTAAATACAATGCGAAGCAAAGACACTTTTAGGTAATAGTTTAAGGTCTGTGTTCCAGTTTAAGAGCTTTCCCTTTCCTTAGACCCAATGAAATGCTTTCTTTGCCCCCATAGCCCAAGTTTAATTTGTCCCATCGATCCAATTGCAATTATTATTAGATTTGATTTATTTATTTTCCCTTCTACTTGTGCGCTCCCATTCGAGAGCACCTTGAACCACATTATTCGCGAAATTGCCCGCGCAGTGAATCTGCCGCGGGGGCAGCCAGGTTCTCCAACTGTCATAGATTCCAATCAAGCAATCAAACGCGGCTCGTGCTAAGATATATATATTATATATATATACGTGTGTGCCCCGTGTCTGCCGTCTGAATTGATGGCAATAATGCGAATCCGACCGAGTCTCTGTGACTTGGGCACGCCATCATCTTCCCATCGCCGCCTTAGAGTTTCGATTCTGTTTCGGTCTTGACTCCATTCAGGTTATATTCTCGGCTCGGTAAGTATGTGTTTTTGTGCAGCCTTTCAGCACGCCACTTTATGTAAGCATTAAAACTAGCGCCCGACAGCCAGACAGATACAAAACGCCAGCTAGGCACACTCGCACAGAGATACGAATACAGCTGCATGCCAGCAGATACATTTGTATCTGCGGCGCTGCCATGTCGTGTGGTTATTTTCTATTTTTTTGTATTTTTTTGTGCAGCTTTTGGCTTTGTTGTTGTCCAATGCAGCTCTTGCTGCTGTTGTTGCTGTTGTTGCTGGTGCAATTTGCGAATATTTGTTACAAGGTCAATCCGGTAAATGAAAAGTGCGAACAAAAAACGCAAATAAAATATTCTCTTCTACCTGTTATCGAATGGAATACAAACGAATACTCTATAAAATACACCTGGAAACGTCTTAGAGATATACTAGATATCAGAGATTATTTTTCTGAAGCAATACCAAAGCTTTTATTGAGGTTTTTATAATTAATTGTAATGGAAATATTTAATTTTTATTGCAAAGGGGTTCCTAAGATGATTGGAATTTGTACAATTTCTATGACACTTAGTAAATGATTTATATCTTTGTTAGGTACTTAAAAAAAGCTTAATAAGTGTAAGATGTGGCTGACAAATCAACAAATTTATTATCTTTATGGATACTTCATTCACTTTTAGACATTTTCTTGGGAACTATTCTGAAAATAATGCCTGCATTATAATCTATAATTAATGTAAATATTACTTCCTAGGTTAATAATTTTACAAAAAAAGTAGTATACTTTCTCACATAAATTCCCTGAGTGTCGTTAAATTTTTTTAATAAATTTTCCGACTGTTTCAATATAATATTTCTATAACTTTCTTGAGAATTTTGACCCACTCAAAGGCAGAGTCCAATTAATTCCTAATTCGAATTGAGTTTCGTTTGATGGAAGCCTCCAAGTTGCTGGGCTGCCAGGATGTATGTACCTCCACTGGTGCTGCCGCTGCCACTGCCACTGCCACTGCCTTTGATGCTGTGATGTGGCCAACAGCTGCAGCCATTTGTGGCCCACACACACTCTCGAGCGCTCAGTCTCGGCCAGCGGAGAGCAACAATGAGATGAAAATTTACAAATTGAATTTGCTGTCAGCTGCCAGGATGGATGGTTGACGCAAATGACTTCTTGTCCCGCCACCGCCGCCCTCACTCTGTGGGGGAAATTAATTTTTGTGGCCGAATTCGGTTCGTTTTTGGGACTAAGTGCAGCGTCCTCTGGGCCCCACATCCCGGGCCCACTTAAGCTGCAAGTGGAGGAGGAAGTGGTTAGCTCTACGGCGACTAATTTCCCCAATAATTGCCTGGCAAAGATGCAATTGTATCTGCCGCTCACAGCTGTTGCTGTCCGTGGCGATGCGATGACATAATCGGGTGCGGCGTATCTGTATCTGTAACTGTATCTGTATCTGTACCTGTACCTGCAGCCAAGTGAGCATTCACTCGCTTGTAATTTCTTTCGGTCAATGGCAGCACCTGGAACAGCCAAGTGTTTCTGGTTCTAACCGAATATTTTGATGTTTTAAGTCTGCGAAAATTCAATTCATTTAGTTTAAATGAAAATAATACTGAAGTCACAGAGAAACACAGAGTCTACCTATCTACAGTGTACATATATGTTCTATAGTATGTATATTTGATACTGTACAAGTATATTCTAATTATATAGATTAAGTATCATTTTAAAATAGACAAATAGATTATTTCAGGCATATTTATTTTGGCAATAGAATGTCAATTAATTCAGGGGACACATGTAGATAAGATTAAAGGCAAAGTGATAATATTTTTAGCTCATTTTCTATGGCATAACATTATTACTTTATTACTTTAAATGTTGCGAGTTTATATTAGTTAAAAGCTTAAAAGCATATAGTGTATAAAAAAAAATATATAAAAAAATTATAAAACTTATTCAAGTAAGACACTCTTGGGTTATAGAGTTTTAAATTAAAGGTTACTTCTAATAATTTCAAGGAAACTCCACAAAGAGTTATTTAAAGCGTGCAAAAAAAGTTGAAGCCTATCTCCGTCAGCTCAAATTCCCCCCAAACGTCCTTCATGTTGACTGCTCCGTACTCCTGTCGCGGGGATAGAAAAAAGCACTTTGTTTCATATCAGAGCCCATGGGAGAGGCATTGACACCGACTATGAGGGATAGTGGCGCTGGAAAAGTGGAGTGGAGGGCAGCTAATGCTCCCCCTTACCCCTGGCACCGCTGCACTCGAACGCGACTCTGGCCCGGCCTGACCTGCCGTTGGCAGGAACGCCCTCCCCGTCCGAAGGGGATGGACGCCCACCTGGCCCTGGCCAAGGGTTAACTCCAGTGACGTCAATGGCGGCGGCGTTGTCAAACGCATGCAGCTCGTTTGGGCGTGGCAGGGGCCAGGCTAAGGGGCGGCAGAAGTGGGCGTGCTGCTGCTGACACATTGCAACATGCAACAAGCGGGCTCGAAACCCTCAAAAGCCGAAGCTGCAAAAACTCAGCGATGCTGAAACTTTCCGTTGACGTCGTCAACATCAAGTTGCTAGTTGCTAGATGCCGCGCCGCTGATGCTGACGGTTCTGGCGGCTCCTGCTCCTGCTCCTGCTCATCCTCCTGATCCTGCTTCTATCCCTGCTCCTGCTCCTGCTGCTGCGTCGTAGTTTTTTGTATGTTTACACTTAAAAAGTTCTAAAAATTCAAATACTAAGAAAGGATTTGGAGTTGAATACTTGCTAAAGATTAGTTTGTAAAATAAATTATAATTGATTCCTCTGGAATTTATCCTAAATTCACATACAAAATTGGTTTAAGATTGAAGATTAGTTTATAAAATATATTATATAGAATTCTCTAGAATTTAGCCTGATAAATACCATGGATTTTATTTTAAAATGAAAACAACTTATAAAAATAAGCCACCTTTCCCAGCACAATAATAACATTCCATTAAAAAAGCCAGCAATTTTACAAAGCACAAAGCCAGCAATTTCTTAATTAAACTCTGAATACAAAACCATTTTTTCATTATCTTTTAAGTCTTTTTTATTTTAATTTATTTCAGAGTGGGTAGTTATTTTTGGTGTCTCCTGGTTTGCTGAGCCATAATAGAGAAAACCACTGAGGTTTTTGCGAGGCGGATCCAGGGCCGGCAGGTCAGCCAAAAAAGTAAAAAGTTGGCCTTTTGTTCGTGCCATGCCAGTGCCTGGCTGATGGCTTGATGCAACGCTTAATGGCCACAGACAACTCTCCCTCTTTTCGGACGAGTTTATTAATTTAATTTCAGCGCCAGAAGGAGTCCCTCTTTATGCAGTTTATCTTTCACCAAAAAGGGAACGGAAATTCTGTTAATAAAAAATGGAAAAACTTAATATATTATTATTTAGCATCTTTATTTCATTTATTTATATGTTTATAGAAAATATACAATATGGGATATATTAATATTATTTTGCATTTTTATTTTAGGTGAATTTCTATAATAAAATTTTAATATAAGAATTAGAAAAGGTTAAGTAAGTAAATATATAACATAGTAACTTAAATCCTTTAAATTATTTAAATAAATTTAAAACCCACCCAAAGGGTAGCCCTTTCTTATATATTTTTAATTATAAAGATTACAATAATAGGATAAATATGTTTGTTTTACCATAAATGCTCCAAAGCACCCTCTAATGGATTTGTATGTCCAAATACTAATTTTCCAACCCATTAGCTTGTAACAGCAACTCTAGACTTTATAATAGATTGCCAGAATCAACATTCTCTATTTTTCAGCTCTTAAAAACGCCTTTTTGTGGTGTTTTTTCCCAGGAATACTAATGGAAACCCGCCCTGCTGGCTGGCCGGCCGACCATCCTTTGAGTACGCAATTAGGTGCGCATTTTACTCGTCTTTCTGGCATTTCGTTGGCCATCTTTATACGTATTGCCTGGCAACTGCATTTCCGCAGCAAACGAGCTGGCGCTTGTTTATGCCACGCCCCCGCATCGGAGGGGCAGAGGGGGGCTCATTTTGGCCATTTATAGCGAGCGTTTTCATGTAATATGCGTCATTCATTCGCCTTTTATTTTTGGCACACAGAGCGAACTCCCTGCGACCGCCGTCCGCCGACCGCAGCTGCCTACTTTCGGGCTGCGACGCATTTGAGTGTTCTTTGATAAAACGTCATGGCCGTGGAAATGGAAAATGGAAAACGGAAAAATGGGGAAAACTGGCGGCCACAAACGAGGGGAATCGCAGGGGCATCCTTCCCTTTTCGATGGCGCGCATAATTGTCCTTGAACTTCTATCCCCCCGCGAAGACAACAGGGCTGAGGGGGAATTTTGGCAAATGCCAAACCCCCAAACTATTCTCTCGCCTTGGAATATTGAAAAGCAATCATGGCCAAGATATATGGCCAGTTGGCAGCACAGGGTCAGTCTGCAGGAGAGGGGGAGAGAGAGATGTGGCCAATTTAGCGGTTTGATATTGCAAATTGATTCGACAGTGCTTCGATGACTGCATATTTGATGAGGCTCCCTTAAACGGGATTTGGAAATCCAATTAACCAAGGGACAGGAAGGGGACAGTGTCCTGTAATTTGCATATCTCCGAAATCATTTGCCTTATTAAGCCTCCACTTCCTGCAAAGATTTCCTTGTCTTTCATTTGTCATTTGTTGCCTCGTAGGTAGCTTTTCATCTCTCCTTGTTTTATTTTTGCTTTGCTTTGTCCTTGAGCGACCAGTACATTTCTGGACTCAGGCAGGACTTCCCCAGCCTCGCCGTCTGTGTTTTTCTTTTCCGTCGCGACTGCTGGCCATTTTTCCCCTCCCTCTGCATTCCCCAAATTTTGGAGGCGGTGGCCCAAACCATCAGATGGCCAACTTCGTTGCCTTTTTTGTACTCTTCTCAAGAGGTACTTCAGTGAGCCTTATAAGGATAAATTCTATTAAAATCTTTAGGTATATATAAACCCCTTTAAACCAACTGACTTTAAGAGAGGAAATTAATATATTTGTTTCAGAAATTAATCTACAATTAACTTCTATTTACAAGCCAATTATTCTAGGATTTATTCTAGAAGTTAATCTACTTTCTCTCTCATCCTTTCACAGAACTTTAACTTTCTCTTCTCAGCTGATTTCCTTAACAAACTCTATCTCTTCAGTTTAAATTGTTTAAAGGGCATTTGACCTTCGGTTGTGTGCTCTTGTTTAGTTATTTATAACATTTCCATAATTGTGAGAACGCATTTCAAATGCCTCGCAGTCTGTTTGAGCCCTTGCCCTGCTCCTAGCCCTGGCTGTCTTTGTTGGGCAACACGTGTCAAGGATTAGGGGTTGGCCTGCGGCCTGGGCCCGGGGCCTGTGCCGGCCCGGGTCTGGGCCTGCTTCATTAGCGTGTGGCGGCCATCGGGACTTGGGACTGGCTCCGACCCCCGCATAAATTGCCAGCCAAGCGTTTTATCGGCCCAGGCCAGGCCAGACCAGACCAGTCACTAAAAAGGCTTAAATCCTGCACAGGCCAGACCGCAGCTGCCAGAAATGCAACGTCATGGGCCAGGCACTCGCATGGGGCTCCTGCTTTTCACTCTTCCTGTCTCGAGGCTGCAGTCCCGGCTGCCAATGCGTTTGCATACTTCTATAGGATATCCGTTTCGTAGTACAGAGAGAGAAAATGGGTGAAAATCGGTTGGAATTTACTCTATACAATGTTTCCTACATTGTGTTATTATTAAAACCTTATTTAAAATAAAATTCAATAACATTTACTTGCCTAAACTCAATAAAATCTTTAAAAAAGGTTATATACTATGTATTTCCTTTTCTAAAAATTATCCTCCCCTGACTAGTGGCTAGGACTTTCCCTCAGTGTACCTGCAACGTCAGTTACTTGCTCTGACTTGCCCTCATGCCCAGCTTCCTCCACATTTGACTTACCTTGAGCCTTCGTCGTCCTGCTGCCTGCCTGCAGCAGTTGATCATTTCTGCTCGACTGCAGCCATTGCCAAGGATATAATTCCATTTATTCGCAACTTTTTCCGTTTCCTTTCACTCCCCGCCTGCCCGCCTGCCCCTTCCGGTTGGCAAGCTTTAAGGTTTTTATTTTTATTTTATTTTATGTAAGCAGTTTTCTGCAGCATCGTCTCTGTGATTTATTCGAGGCGATTTTTGTATTCCGCAAATTGATTTCTGTGAATTATGACGGTTGCTTTTGGGTTTTTAGGGTTACTCCTATTATTTTTCCCGATCCTGCGATTGATTTACGCAGAGTCTTCGTGTGGTCTGCCGGGCAAAGGTTATTTATGCGATGGTCTGATAATCGGCCAGCTAGTATTTTATATCCTTACTATATATACTTTCCCCATTTATAACTTGAGCCAGACTTTAGTCTTTATTTCTTACTCTGCCCAAGAGAGAGAGCCTCTTCATTCGTTTCCATATTTTGTAATTTCGGGAGATCATAAAAACTTATTGCCACAGCGAAGGCAGAAAGTTTTGTGCGGGCTAAAAATAAATCCACTCGGTACATTTGTTTGTTTGTGGCTTCCCATTAGGCTCGTTTTGTCTTAATATCAATTACCAGGACCAGAGCCAGTCATAGCCAGGAACCCGTCGCGTGAAGGCCGTAAAAAGCGACAGAAAGCGAGGGAAAGCTAAGGCTCGAAGGGAGCAAGGTCCCGAGGCGGAGGGCCAGGAGGCGGGGAAAAGCCATTAATGGCCCAAGAGGCGCCTCTCTTCTGGGGCAATCATGTGTGGCTAAGTCCGAGGTGACAACAACAGCAGCAATCGGAACAATGCGGGCCCTGGCGTTGGGATTACGAGGGCAGGCTGGCGGCAGGATGTCACAGGACATTCCCCAGGCATTCCTCGCCTTGTCCGGACCCAATTGAGCCCGAATCAATCAGCCATCAGCCATCAGCCATCAGCTGTTGAGCCGGTCAACATGCGTCGTCTACTCGGTACACTGGGAGCTGGGAGCTGGGAGCTACGAGCTCGACATCAATTAGGAAATGCAATTTCAGGTTTCGATGTCGAGGCCATTTGCGAGTTCGAGGGCCAAGGATTTTCGGGGTGTCCTAATTGGACCCTGAACTAGCAATAAATTTAAACAAAACCAATTTCGATTCGCCAAAAGTTTGTCACCCAAAAAGAGAAGCCAAATTTGAACAGGGCGATGAATTATTGAGTCGCTTGCAAGGGGATCCAAAGAGAGAAATATAGTACAAATAAAATATATCGAATCTGAAGCCATTAATTACGATTTGAAAAGAAAGAAATTGCAACGAGATTTTTGGAGAGAGTATTTAAAGCATTAAAGCCTTTAGTTACTATAAATATCAATGAAACGTTTCGATTGCCCCTAAAAGCTTTGATTATTAAATTTAAGCTTGTAATCTGCCCCTTTCTATATTGTTCTGATATGCTATAATATCTAGATATATTAAATCAATTATTTGTTTAGTAAATTAAACCCCCATGGCACTATTCATTCATTTTAGATGGAGTGCCAATTAATTTGATTTATTTCCCGCTTATTATTGCCTTCGAAAAGGTTACCTTTATAATATCAAGCTCCGCCCGGAATATTTCTGTGACTGATGTTAAAGAAAGGTCAAAGGCTATCTCTGCCAACCTGGGCGTATTTGTCACTTTATATTTGGCCGCAACACTGCGTATACGCAATGTAGTAACTGCAGCATTAGCTAGCTCAAGCAGCCGCAGGCAAGTCAGCGTGCAAAATGGCAAAGAACATCCTCCGTGCAGGGACAGTGGACAGACAGGATACCACAAGCATGGTCTAAGGACTTTGTGCTGCAAATAATATAATTAAATTTGAGTAAATATTTACTTCCTTTTGCAATTTGCAGGACACTAACAAGGTTTGAGTAATAGTTGCTGCCAGAGGAGACCTAAATCCTCTTAGGGCTGCCGGGAATAGAATTGGGCCAGGCTCCACTGTACCACCAGCACCAGGGAAGAGTGGGCTGACAAAGAAATTGTGCGTGGCAGGAGAGTGTCTAAGCCGTGGCACGTTTCGCAGAGAGAGCTGTTCTAACTAGCAGGAGTCCTTGCTCCTCCGCTAGCTCTGGCGAGGCTGCCAAATCAGCAAGGCAAAGCACAGCAATCGCAGGACCCGAACGCTGGAGACAACCATAAAACGCCTGGCAAAGGTCACGAACACAACCTTTTAGCTGCTATTTCAGTGAAAAAATGTATTTTCCCTCGTTCGCTTGGGGCACACTCCACCTCCGACGTGGCCACTCTCCTCCGGCTTCCTCCTCCGCCACGCATCAGCGATTCTCACTCAACACTGATAGTTGGCACCGCACCGAAGAAAGCCGAGAGGGCGCTGGAAAACCCGAGGAAACTGAAAAGCCGCCGGAGTGGTGAGTGGTGGTGGGTCCGTGGTGCGAAGGTGAAGTGCCTCCGAAAAGTAGCTGGCAACTCTGGCCAAGGACGCGGCTCGCAAGCCCTTTTAAAGAGAGCCTCCTGCCTCTCCCTCCTCCAGCAAAGGCGGCATTGATTAGCCGCGCTCTGGGATCTGGGATCTCAAAGGAGCAGACGACATAAAAGTAACTTTGAAATTGGTTTTTTCTTAGGAAAAAGAACAATCCCAGCAACACTTTGGGGTATTTTTATACTTTAACTTTCTTACTTATATAGGAAAGTATTGTGAACTTGAAAGCTTAAATATTGAGAGAATTTCCAATAACGTTTAACTTTAGTCTAACTAAATATATATCCCGTTTACCCCTCTCTACTGGGTATGTCAAAAAACCCATCTTATGCCTCCAATTTGCCCGAATTATGGCAGGGTACCTTTACCCGGACATGGAACATTGATCGGCTAATCCCAACTAATGAAAACCCGCTCAAACGTTAAATTGAAGGGGCCTTCGTGGCCAAGAAAGGTTTGGGCCCAGAAACCAAACCGCAAAACCATCTCGATCCGAATCTCCTTAAACAACCGAATTTAAAGCCTCGCCCCGGAGATGTCTGTCATTATGCGTTTGCCTATATATTTGTGCTTGTGGACTTGTGGGCTTGTGGGCTGCTGTGGGGAAATGCGAATACGTGTCTGGCATTCTCAAGGTTGGATTTTAATGCCTTCTCATCACACCGAAGGCTCCCGATGCCAGAAGTCTGTACTTATGCACATATATACGAGTATATATGGGGTACGAGTGTTTGTAAGCCCTATGCAAATATCCGAATGATAACAACGCACTTCGAACAGAAGGACCTTGGAATGCGGTCGGCTTGTGGTGGGTTGGGTGGTGAATCGGATATGAAGCCTGCTCTACTTGGCAGTGCCCTTCATTTGGAATAATATTTAAATAGTTTGGTGAATGCAAAGCCATCAAGTACAATATACCATGGCACCTACACAATACACTCATTACAGATGCGGTCACAACAATAGGGCTTCTAACTAGGATTGGAACAGAATTTTAAGTGAAATCGAAGTAAAACCGACCATGAAAAGTGTGGTAGGTAACGTAGACGATGACGGACGTTCTTTCCCTTTCTATTGCTCTTTGATATAAAGGCTTTATTTTAAAACTGAATATGCAGACTTAATAATTACGTAAGAACTGACACAGAACTGCTTTCTGAATTGAATTTAAGGCTGTTTTGCCATAGTTATGAATGTTTTTATCATTGATTAGTCATAAAATTATGATATAAAAAACCGATTTAAAGACCCAAAAATAGATAACTTCTCAACAGCATATTTTGGCCAATAAGGGAATGACAGTCAAATGTCGTACATATTCCGATTCGCCGTTAAAATCTTAATTATTTAACAATAAAATATTAAACAAAATCAAAAATAAATTTTTTGCAAATTTTTGAAAATTTGATAAGGGGTTACATCATTAAAATTGTCAAAAATTGACAAAAAATTTATTTTTTCTGATCTCCAAACTAAATATGCAAATTAATTAAATGATTAAAAACTAACATAGAAATGCTTCCCGAATTGAAATTAAGGCTGTTTTGGCTTAATTATGGTTATTTTTAACTCTGACTTGTCCAAAAAATTACAGTATTAAAATGCCAACTAAAAAATTCGTATCTTTGAGGTTTTCTTGATAGCATAATTTGGCCAAAAATGGAATGACAGCCAAATGCCGTTTATATTCTGAGTCGCCGCTAAAATCTTAATTATTTAATAATAAAATATTCCATTATAAATGATTTGACCAAAAATTAGGATATAAAAATGCCGATATAAAGACCCAAAAATCGGCATTTGATGTCTTCTGAAGAGCATAATTTGGCCAAAAATGGAATGACAGTCAAATGTCGTACATATTCCGATTCGCCGTTAAAATCTTAATTATATACAAATAAAATAATTGAAAAAATGAGAAAAAAAATTTTGGCCAATTTTTCAAAAATTTGATAAGGGGTTACATCATTAAAATTGTCAAAAATTGGAAAAAAATTAATTTTTCCTGATCTTTAAACTAAATATGCAGATTAATTAAACGATTAAAAACTAACATAGAAAAGCTTTCCGATTTGAAATTAAGGCCGTTTTGGCTTAATTATGGTTATTTTTTAATCTGACTTGTCCAAAAATTAGGGTATTAAATGCCGACTCAAAAATTCGTATATTTGAGGACTCCTTGATAGCATAATTTGGTTAAAAATTAAGTGATAGCCAAATGCCGTATATTATTGTTTAACAATAAAATACCTAAAAAAAATTAAATAAAATTTTTGCCAATTCAACATTCATTCTATGAATTTACATATTTGCACCTTCCCAAAGTTCCTATTACCCGGACCCCAGCTGTAGGCCGTGGTGTTTGTGTTCCTTTGATTTATGCGCCTCTGCACAAACATTTTCTCATTCATATTTTTATTTTGGGCTATTTTTGCACGCAACCTAAAAGCGTAGGAGCCCGGAGCAGGGGCTAACGATGGCGCTGGAGGGACACAGGACACCATCCTGGCCATAGACAGGACAGCAAGGTGGCGCCAGATTTACGGGAGCCCAAATGCGAAATAGAATGGCAGGCGAAAACAAACCTTTTGCGACACCAGCGTAAGCACGAGTTGGGGCCATAAATCCTGAATGAAAACAATGAGGATGAGGCGGGCGGGCAGTCAACTATCCACATGCAATCCACGCGAGCCCCCATTAAGTTCCCCTCACCTGGGCAGAGCGATTCGATTTGACGTGAATTTAGCATTTCAAGTTTGCAGCTCGGAGGCCGAGGCCTAAGCGTTTTATTTTACACTTCGTGCATTACTTTTTATGGCACATATTTATTTTAATGCAGCAACACCCGCGCAAGAAGAGAAAGTTGCCTACTTCTAGGCGGTGCTCATAATCGCTTAACTTTATTCCATCTGCCGAGTGGCAGAGCGGAGGGAGCTTCCAATAAACGCTTCCGAACTTTGGCCAACGATGTGCGAATGATAGAGTGCGGGATGGTGCCTGGGGGGGAGGAGGGGCTGGCCAGGTACAGAGTCCTGCCGCCCTCGCCTCCTTTCTTTCCATTTTTCTTGGGTGGGAAGGACCCTTTTCGGGGGCTTTGTGTGTGCAGCGCCGCTGTTCGCTGTGCCATAAAAGTCTCGTAATCATTACGAGCCAGCCAGCTGTTTTCCCTGCCACGCGCAGCATCCAAAACAAAACAGAAACGGCTACATATAAAAAAGGAGGAAAATATCCGAGGCAGTCGAAGGAAAATGGAAAAGAGTGCTGAAGGAAAAAGGCGCAAAATGAGGAAAATAAGGAAAAAACATTGCTGCTGCTTGATGGCCGAGGTTCGTTTCGTTTCGAGCGATTTTGGAGCTTTAACCTTGACTCGCTTACGGCGAGCACTGACAAAAATTAAGGGAAAGATATAAATTAAATTAATTAATTAAAGAAAAGTAACTTAAGTTTAACTCCACATTTATAAATACCCCCACTTATAAAATACTTTAACTATAACTATATTTTTCATACCCTGAAAATGAAGTCCTGGCTTTTAATATTAAAATAAAATTAAAAAATTAGGTTGTACATAAGGGAAAATATCTATATAATATCTATGCATATTTTTCATATTTTTCTTAATTTGTTTGACTTCTAAAAAAGTCTTTTTATCATAAATAAATAATTTAAAACAAAGTTTCACATAAATAATTATAAAAACAGCCTTTAAGAAGATATGACTTTGACTTTTAAGATTAGAAAAAAAAATTATAAAATTAGGTTTTATATAAGGGCAAATATCTATATAATATCTATGCATATTTTTATATTTTTATTCATTTTTTTTAATTTTAAAAAATCTTTTGAAACATGAATAAATAATTTAAATCAAAGTAACATATACAAAATTATAAAAACGGCCTTTAAAAAGATATGCTGACAGGGAAAATACCTTACCCATAAATTATATATTCACGAGACAATCATAGGGGGTCCGAATTTTCTTCCAGTGCATGAGAACGCGCATACGCAATGTGGGCGTGGAACGCCATCTTGACGACGCCTGTTGTCACTGGCTTGGGCGTCTAATCTTATCTGTTACTTTCGGCTGCTGCTCCTGCCCGCCCGGGAGTGTGTATCTGGTGTGTGTGTGTGTGCCCCGGGTCGCCCCCTCAAAGTCATTTAAAATTGTTGTGCACATAAAATACCGGGGAGAGGCGGTGGAGTTGCGAGCTCCCAGCTCGGAGCCTTCCTTCCTCCTTCCTCCGGCTTGCCTTCACAAACAGCAGAGAATTCCTCCTAATTTGGTCCACGCGACTTTTATGACTTTAGTGCGACCCCTCTTCACCATTCAATTTTACTTTCAGCCAGGGATTTAGCCAAGGAACAGGGTGGGAACTGGGCTCTGGCTTTGTGTTTCGCCATTGATTCATATTTTTGCGCAATTTATAATGTTTATTCCTGACTCTGCTGGTGCTCCTTGATCCTGGTGAAGTGCCGACAATAAAGGCTATTTTTAGAGAGTCAAGAAACAGGTTTCCCCGATAGTGTTTCCTGTCTTAAAAAATTCAAAGGAAAAAACATGGACATGAAGTAAGAGTTAATTAAAGAATATCAAGGAGAAAGAACTTATTTTTTGCTGAAAATAATAACATTTTACTTGCTAAAATTAACCACCAAACTATCCCTTGATTTGATAAATGATTTTGTGCAATATAATTTCAGAAAATAGTCGAAAACTTGTGAAAATAAGGCACACTTAACCCCTTTGCTCTAACCAATGGTTGGCAAACAAATCAATATTTTGGCCACGAGGACTTTCCATATTCCCCACCATCTATAACGCCGCACGTTGCCCCATTAAAGGACTCCATGCATTCACACCACTTCACGGCTCATTAGGCAGGGAGGAGCTGCTCCTGTTCCCAGGAAGGAAGGCAGCTGGCTGTGTGTGTGTTTCCTGCGAGTGCAGCCTTTGAAATGCTTAAAAATAACAATGTGAAGGCAAACTCGAGTCGCTGGGCAATTGATTAATTCGGCGTTAATAATACTTGTACCTCCGGCGCTGGCTTTGGCTTCGGCTTGGGCTTTGGCTTGGGCTTGGGCTTGGGCCTGGCTCCCACCCACGAACGCAGCTCTGAGCCGGCCGGGCTATTTATAGCCATATCTGTGGCAGCTGGAAAATGGGAAATGGCAGGGCAGGAGGAAGGAGGACTCCTAGAAAGAGTCATCGCCGTCCATCGAGGGCCACGTCCACCTGTCAGCCGGGCTGCCACACACATATGACGTCTCAATGGAAGGGCCTAGAGCCAGAGTGCGTCTGAATGGGTCACGGAAATGTATTTCCCTTACAACTCAACACTCAAGGCAGTTGTCAATTTCCGCCCTCATCCCGAGACCTGCGTCCCTCGCCCGTTTCCGCTTCCCCTCCCCCGTCGATTTCGAGTGCCTATCTGCCTGTCGGAGTGTGGAAAAGTCTTGCACGTGCAAAGCTCCTGGCAGAAAAATCAATTAACTTAAATTAATTCCATGAATCGCAGTTGCTTTCCCCCCGTGCCGGTGCCCTTTCATCTGTATTTTTGGCCCCGAGCCCCCACTGCTCACCTCACCTCACATGAGCTTAGCATTGTAAATTTGTTTGCCAGACTTTGGCTAAGCTCATTGGCTGAGAGCTTTGGCTGCTGTAATACCAAATGTTCCGACAATTTAATTTGCATTTTATGCGCCAATCGATCGGCTGGAAGTGGGTAGCGGGTGGCCAGGAACTTGGCCTGGCTTTCGCATATTATGCTCCGGCTTAGGCCACATAAATTCAATTGCCGCATGTGGCCTAAGGAAGTGGTAATCATGGGGGAGGCTCAGGCACTGCCTATTAAGTGTTTTCCTATTCGCCTATTGGGGGATCAAAGTCAGTCAAGGATTGCAGTGAGCCTTTGCAGGATAAGGCAGGGTAATTGTGGATGATAGGAAAAGAAGGTTTAACTTTTACATACAAGTTATTTGGTTGTATTTCTAACTTAATGAAAGGAATTTAATCTCTTAAAGAGCCTGGCATACTTTTAAAAACTCCACATAATTTATAGCCTCAAAGAACAGCCTTTATTATAATTTATTATTATTATTCATGCGTGAACGCAGGTGTTTTGTCAACGTAATTTATTTCAGGGCTTCTTCTGGAAGCTGTAATTATTGTTTATAGCGTTAGATACATATACATTCGAGAGAAAGTTTATTACTTGGTCATAATTTAAACAATGATATATTTAATGTGGGCTATAAATGGAATTAGAGATATTTTTCAACTCTTTTAATATATTAGCTATTTAATTATAAATACCAAACGATAATAAACCTAAAAACCAGCACTAATAATAACTTAATCCCTTTAGAACAACTAATCATCCAACTCAAATTCCAATTAAAATAAATATATTATATATTCGATTCCTAATTAATAGGAAGTCAAAGCCACATACAGATTAATGCCTTAAATGGGGGACACCTGCAGTGGTAATTACTTAGTCCCAGGACGAGAGGAATATGCGCAGTAATGCGATTCCTGTTGGCCCGATAAATCAAACCGTCAAAGGATATGCACACAGTAATTACCCAATGCCGGCGGCTGCACATTTTGTGTCCTGGACAAATGGCAGTGCCTAACCGCAGAGCACACAAGGACCCTTCCATTATCCACGCGGCAATTACCGAATTTTCCAAATCATTTGATGAGTGATTTCGAAATTGCAGAGCGAAACAATTGCATTTCTGACATACAGCCATCGCTGGCAAATATTTTCATAATTAATTAATTGAGAGGGGGGCAATGTTGGGGAGTGCCAGAATTTAATTACGAAAAAGTTCTGCTGATTTTACGTAGAATAATGTATGCAAGAACTCGAGCAATTCATATTACTTTTCATTTAGTCCGCTTCCTTGCGGAAAACTTTGCAACTCGTCTAAAATTGAAGGGAGCGGCGGGGGCGGGGGCGGGGGGAATCTAAGAACAAATGGATGAACTATGCTGGCATGTGTGTTTCTGTCTGAATGTCTGAATGAAATTAAAGTTCCCGACACGTAGGCAAACACACACAGTACACGAGCCGCGACGAGGGGCGGGACAGCTCGCATTTCCACATATCCTTTGGATACATTTGCTGCGTGTGGCGCTACAAGTTGTGCATAAATAATTTGCGGCAGCTGCGCTTGATTGACTGACTGACTGAGAGCCTGGCTCCCTGACTGACTGACTGACTGGCTGACTGACTGACTGAGTGACTTTCCGGCGAGTTTGTGCAACAAATGAAAGCCATTGATGGCCGCGCCAACTGGCGGCGACAATCGCGGAAAAATTCCCTTCACGTCCAGTGTTTGCCTTCTTCAAGGACATATGCAGGATATGCCAGGCAGGATATGCGAGGCAGCGCCAGGTGACCGACCAGGTGTGCGCGCTGGGCGGCCCTGGGAGTGGCCACAGCAATGTCAGCGGGGGCGGGGAGCTCGGGGCGTGCGCACCTCTGCGGTTTGAGGGAAGGCCTGCCCTGCATTTTCCACACCAAGCGGCGGCTGCGTCAATCAATTCGCAAAAGTTTAATGAACCTGTGTGTGCCAGTGTGTGTGTATGCATGTGTGTGTGTGTGTGTGTGCTCCTATGGTAGGTGTGTATATACGTATACGCACTTTGCCGCCATTATTAAGAAAGTATCCTCAGCGGAAGGCAAAAAGAAATAAGGGCTTTTCGGTGAAGTGTTCTGGAATGCAAGCTTTTTGCTGGAAAACTTTGGCAAAGCTTTTCCGGGTTTCCCTGGCTGATAGATTCTACAATGTAGAGTTTCCATGTAGACAGAGATTCTACCAATTTAAGTTACTTAGTTTACCTTAATTTAAGTTACTTACTAGAAGCTTTCTAAGCTTTTCGAAGAGAAATTAATCCAGAAAGAAACCTTTGCCGAATATTGCAGAAAATAACTTTGGTTGGTTTCGAATTTTGTATGGTCTAATATTTCACTAATATTTCACTAAAAGAATCCTTTAAAAATCAGGCTAGTTATGGCATTACTTCATCTTATAAGGTCCTCAAAAAATCAGGGATAAGTCCTTGTAAACTCCCCCCAAAAATCCCCAATTAAAACTCCAAAGCTAAGCTTAAACTCTGTATTTAATTACACTCTGAGCCAGGGCCTGGCGGCCTAATACTCACACACTTAAGTGGTTAACCAACTTGGAACCCCACTCACATCCTCACCAGCCATGCTCCTTCTGCAGGACATGCTTGTAAATGGTAATGGGAACCGGGTAGGGCTTGGGCACGGGGATCTTGATCTGCTTGATCACCTCAACGGGATAGGGCTTCTCGATCTCCACGGGATATGGCTTCTCCACGGTGTACGGGATCTTCTTCTCGGTGATCTCGGGCACTATCTTGTAGACCGGCACCTGGATCTCCTGCTGGACGGGCACGTGGACAGCATAGGGCTCCGGTATCTGCAGCCGGATTACATTGGGCACCTGCACGGCCACTGGATGGGGTATGGGCAGGGGCACCTTCTCGATCACATGCACCGGCACATGCTTCGAGATCTCCGAGTACGTGGTGGGTGTGTGATGATGATAGTGCCCCTCGCCTCCTCCGCTGCCGCTGCCGCCATAGCCTCCACCGCCACCGCTGCCGCCAT
Organism: Drosophila pectinifera; assembly: GCA_008042775.1. NCBI lineage: Eukaryota > Metazoa > Arthropoda > Insecta > Diptera > Drosophilidae > Drosophila > Drosophila pectinifera. Next base: position 51,890 of record VNKC01002106.1, read on the forward strand.
AGCCTCCACCGCCACCTCCAAAGCCGCTGCCTCCGAAGCCATGTCCATCGCCGCCGTCGCCACCATGCTCCGAGGCGCAAATCAGCTGGATGCTGCAAATCAGAATCTGTGGAGGAGAGTCCAGAGTGGGTCTCGGGCGGACGGAGGACTGTCATCCAACTGGACACTTACGAATCTCCACATCTCGTGTCTGTGGGGCTGCTAGCCTGGCCGGATCTCGCTGGGGTAATGCGAACGGCTGCCTTCTGTTAGCTGCTTTTTATAGGGGAGCCCACGGAAAAAAAAGTGAAAGATTCGTGAGCTGGGAATTGGGCCTAGGACCGAGCCTGGGCGATGGTTGGTTGATGTAACCATAACCATTGAAATAGAAAGTATATTGCATTGCCATCTCGACTTGGCTCGCATAATTCCCATTGTGCAGTCTGTGTGCTTTTCCAGGGAAACGTTATATCAACAAAATTGGGTTCAGCAGCCGGGTATCAAGTGCCACAGCCGAGCGAGAGAGTGGACATGGCTTGGAGTGGACATGGTCCATTTAGGGTTAAGGTTGTGGCACGTACTTGAGTTCTCCAGTTCGCAGCTGCCAGGCCAAGCCACTGCTTCCGTCAACCATGGCCATGGCCAGTTGCAGCTGCGAAAGTGATAGTCACTGGTCACTATTAACTAGCAACTTGCAACTTGCAACGGGCAGCGGCAACTTGCAGCGGCAACTTGCAACTTGAGGCAGTCAGGCAACTTTTAATCAGCGGCCGAGATTGAACAGGAAGCCGAAAACTGGTCGGGCGTGTCTTAGCCTCGTTAGCTGGGGTCACCTCTTGGAGGGGCAATCTCAATCCACAGGGAAGTGCTGACCGCAGCGGCTTTACAATGGGGATTTATTTTCGTTTATTTTTTACAAAATATGTCTATCGGTTATGCTTTATAGAAAAACTTTACATTCGGCGTGGACACAACTGAACTAGCTAACTAATCGGTAACTTAGGCCTCGCCCTCCGGCTCGTCGCTCCAGTCCCAGTTGTTGAAGGAGTCCTGGAAGAGATAGAGGGGAAAGTAACTCCCAGGTTAAGGCCACAATCCTAGGTGTTACTCACATAGTCATCCAGGTCGAACTTCTCCTCCGGCAGAGCCTGGGGGGAGCAGGCCATGTATGCCACGCCCGTGTTGTGGGCAGAGCACTCGCAGGTCTGGCTCTGGATGGGAGTGGCGCTGGAGGCGAGGCGCTTGGCAAAGATGGTGGCAAACCGCTTGATGGGATACTTGCGCTCCGGCTGCAGCTTCCGGGCACTGAACACCGAGCCATTGGTCTCCAGGGCCAGGGCCGTGCAGATGCCCAGGGTGCTCTTGGGTATGAAGGTGGAGTTGCGGGTCTCCTGGTCACCCTCGGGGAAGCGCTTCGAGAAGATGAGCTTACGGTCGAGGCCGAAGAAGTGGCGCAGTTTCTTGCTGCTCTCGAAGTCGAACTCCGTGTCCGCCAGGATGTGCAGGGTGATGCCCTCCTCCAGTAGATACTGCTGGATGGAGGTGTAGTCGAAGCGCATGTCCTTGGCCGCACACCGGCTGCAGGAGAGCAGGACGAAGGTCTTGGACACGCCGGGGCGGAAGTTGAGCTTGGCCGCCGTGGAAATGGCCAGCAGGATGTCGTTGCTGGTGCCATTTCCGGTGCTGATGTGCCCAAAGTATTCCGCCAGCTGTTCCGGCTTGGAGGTGAACACATTGTGCTCGTATATAACACTCCTGGCCTTGTCGTAGGGAGCCACTCCGCCAAAGGCCATCACAGCATAGCTGTACAATAAAAGATTAGGATTAAAAGGATTACACTACAAAAGAGTCCTGGCAGGCACCCACCGATTGTTGGTCAGCTTGGCGGCCTGCAGCTGCTCCTCAATGCTGGCCACCACGGTCATTATGCTCTTGGAGGCCTTGAGATTGGCATTGCAGTCCTTGGCCTCCACCAGGAAGACCACGTCGCTGCTGTGTGGAACCTGCTCGCCCTGCAGCTCCATGAAGGTGCCCTCGGGCACATAGGAGCCATTCGAGAGCTGGCAGAACACACACTGCGAGGGCACTCGCATGGGCACCTTCAGCACTGTGCAGGCCTCGATGTAGGCCAGGGCCGCCGAGCAGGCTCCCTTGACCGCCGGATGTCCCTTGCGGATCGGCGGCGACTTCATGCCCAGGTCCAGGCACATCTCGTAGAAGGGCGTGGGATCCAGGACGGCACTGCAGCTGGAGAGCATTCCCGTGCGGAAAAAGCTGGTGCAGGTCTCGCTGACCTCCTTGCTGACCTCCTGCGGCTGGGCGCGCTCCGTCTGGCGGCAGTGCTTCAGGCTCCAGGAGTCCGTGAACTCCTGGGTGTCGTTGGCTATCAGGCTGTTGGACATGGTGTACTCGTCGGAGGGCTCGTTGTTCAGGGTGCCCAGCAGGCCCGCGGTCCTGGCAAAGTACCAGCCGCTGACCTCGAACCAGCAGAGGTCGAACTGCACGTTGCAGTGCAGGCTGAACTCGGTGTCCGAGGTGATGGAGAGCACGTCCAGGTCACGGTGGATGCTCACGGCATCCAGCTTCAGGGGGAGAATGGGCTGCGGGTCGCCATTGATGCTTATGTGCTGCAAAAAATAAACTCCGTTTGAGAAAATCCAGGGGGGAAGGGTTACTGGAAGGACCTACATCTGTGCCCAGGTCGATCTCTATGAGCTGATCATTGGCTATGAAGCTCAGCTTGCGGGTGAGTCCTTGGCCAGTCAGGGACTTGGTCTGGAAATTCCAATTAAAACATATTTTCTTAGTGAAGTTTTATTAAGAAGAGACTATATACTCACAGCTGGCTCCAGCAGCAGGGTGAAGTTGCGCTTGAAGAAGTCGTGGGCCAGGAGGTACCTGCAGGGGGCATTCGGTCTTCCGTTTCCGAACTCCTCAAAGTTCAGGTTGAGACCCACATAGCGCCGGTCAAAGGTCATGTAGTGCCGCGAGTCAATGAGCAGAGCTCGAGCTAGGTAATCCCAAGAAGCAATTAAAATAAGTTAAGTAACCTTCAAGGTAGCAAGGACTCACAGTAGTAGGGTGGGAGCCAGGTCTTGGGGTCCAGATGGGCCCTCATATTGTACAGCTTCATCACGATGGAGGAGTTGGTCTCGCTGAAGAAGCTCTGGGCCTTGGCCAGCACCTGGTACTCGGGTATCTCCTCGAACTTGGGAGTCTCGTTGAAGGCATGCCAGGACATGGGTAGCTTCTGTTCCAGATCGATGATGCCCACCTCGGGATCGAAGATGAACTTGGTCTTGGCCTCCCTGTACATGTCGGCCGTCTCCAAGGCATTCATGGCATAGTTCCGGAACTTGTTCCTCAGCAAACCGTACACCTGGTGCAGGCGGTACTCCAGCTGCAGCTCGTCCGCCACCCACTCGAGCTTGGCCACAATCTCGTAGTACTTCTGCACCATGATCTGCACCTGCTCGATCTTCTCGAGCTCCTTCAGCTCCTCCCTGAGCTCGGTGAGGACCTCGTTCAGCTCGGCGCCGAAGGGCACCAGCTTGAAGTACTTCTCCTTGATGAAGTTCCAGGTCAGCGTCGAGTACTTCTTGATGTTGGTGATGGCATCGTTGGCCTTGAAGTCCCGGTACAGACGCTCCGCGTCCGCCGTGAAGCTGGACACCTTGTTGAAGTATGGAGACTCGGCCAGCTCGTTGGTGCGCTTGTAGATGAAGTCGAAGACCTCCTTGCTGAGGTTCCAGGCCGTCGTCTCGATGAAGCTGATCATCTTGAACAGGTGCGGCTCGAACTTCTTCAGCACGCTCTTCCAGTGGTTCTCCGCCAGGGTCCAGGTCTTGTGCCAGAGGTTCTCGATGTACTTGATGAACTTGATGTGCAGCTCCTTGACAAAGCTGTCGTACTTCCCAATGCCCTTCTCCAGCAGCCCGGATATGTAGGACAGGCTCTCGCCGTGGAAGAAGCGGCTCACGGCGTCCAGCAGGTTGTTGTAGGTGGTCTTGATGGTCTCGATCAGCCAGACGATGCTGTTGCGCAGGGCCTTGCCGGAGTCACCCATGGCCTGCCACAGTTCCGAGAAGATCTTGGGCAGGGAGTCGATGTGGTCCCTGATGGCCAGCTCCTCCAGGATGGTCAGGGTGAAGTTCACCACGTTCTTGATGTAGAAGTCGTTGGCCTCGTAGGACTGATTCACGAACAGCCGCAGGTCGTAGAGGTCCTCCTCCAGAACGCCAAGCTGTCCAATGTCGTCGATGAAGTCCTGGTTGTACCTCTTGGCGTTGGTCCACACGACGCCCATGGACTCGGTGGTCTCCGTGTAGATGGACTTGATCCAGAAGTCAATGCCCTCGGAGAAGGAGCTGTAGACGGACTTGCCCACGGACTGGACCTTGTCGCGCAGATCCTGCCGGATGGCCGGGCGCCAGTGGAAGCGCCCTGTGATCAGCCGCGAGTGGTTCATCTTCAGGTAGGAGCTCACATCGATCACGCGGATCTCCTCGTAGTTCCGCCAGATATCCAGGTAGGCACTGCGCGAGTCTGGGATGTAGCCCACCATCTGCAGGTTCTGGGTGGCGTCCTCGGACAGGTTGAAGTCCATGCGGGCGAACCGCTCCGCCAGGTCCACGTACACATAGCCCGAGTGGTTCGTCTCCGGTGTGTCCCACAGAGTGGCGTTCAGCCCATAAACCGGGTGCTGGATGGTGGGCAACAAATGCACCCGCACCGTGTGGAAGGGAGACTGACGTTCGTACTCCAGCTCCCGCTTGGTCACATCCAGCAGGGCCAGGAACTTGCCGTATCTCGCCGGGAACATTTCCCGCTTGTAGTGGGCTGAGGACTCGGTCTTGTAGTAGGAGTTCCTGGCGGCCAGGGTTCCGTTCAACTGGACATCCAGCTCGGAGGCCGGGTGCCTGCCGTACAGCAGGAACGTGTAGTTCGTGTGTCCCAGTTCGGAGTACCGATCCCGCAGCTCCGCACCCAGCTCGATCAGTTGCTCGGGACTGTCCGAATAGTCGATGGTCAGGTGGGTCCTCAGCAGGTCCTGCAGTCCCCGGTAGTACGACGCCTTGCAGTTGATGTCCTTCTCCAGGAGAGGATGGGCCACCGTCAAGGCGAAAGTGCGATGCTCCCGATCTCCGCGACGCAGGGGCTCCGCCGTCCATTGCAGGTTGCTGTGGATCGTCTTGGGCTGCCGGTCGTACTCGCCGCCCGCCCACTGGAAGGACAGGTCCGAGTTGAAGTGCTTGTCCGTCAGGGAGTACTGGCCGGAGGAGGAGAGGTTGCGCTTCGGGTAGAAGATCTCCAGGGCGAAGCTCTGGGACTCGTTGCCAACCTTTGAGGGAGACATGGCTTATTATAGGGCTTAATAGGGTTGATGGGTTTCCCAGGATTACCTTGCTAAAGTTGCCCAGCTCCAGGTTGTAGCCTATCCAGGCCGTCTCCGACAACTCCAGCTTGGTGTGCTGCCTGACCACCTCGGGACTGACATCCTCGTACTTGGTGCTCAGCACCACGGCTCGGTTGGGATGAATGGCCACCACCTTGAAGTCCTGGGCCTGGAGCGTGGTCCGCGTGTGAAGCTCACCGGTCAGATTGAAGTTCTGGGTGTTCCGCAGCTCGAAGACCTCGAAGTGCTTGACATCCTGGGTCCCCGCGGGATCGCTGGCATCCCTGGTGTTCACATAGTGGATGCCCAGGGGCTTCATGTCGTTCTCCAGGGTAATGTCCGTGGTCTCCTTGTAGAGGGGGTGCTTCTGCTGCTCGAGCCGCTTGTACTTGCCATCGAGAGCCTGCTTGTCGTTGTAGACCACCTTGATGTGGCCCGAGTCCTGGCTGCGTCTCTTCTGCAACCCATAGACGATGTCCGCCCGGTGGCGAGTGGCCAGGGGAACCTCCATCTCCACGTTGCCGTTGACGTTGTGGTTGACATTGGTCTTGTCGCTGTCGTAGGTGCTCTTCAGCTTGAAGTAGGCCGAGTCCTGCGGCCAGGCGCAGCGGCAGTAGCGGTAGCTCTTTCCACTAAAAGAGAGGAGCCATAAGAGCTGGGAAGGAGTTAAAATGGGGGAATCATCTGGGGAGACTCACCTCTTGGTGGTGAACTCGAAGTCCGTCTTGAACCAGCTGACATTGAGGAACGATGGCATGGTGCTGTTGAAGTTGCCGTGCATGTTGTTCAGCGAGCTGAAGGACACGTCCAGGTCGGTGATGCGACGACTCTCGGGATAGTCCAGGGCACACACCAGGTTGTGGTACTCCGCATCCTGCTTGTCGTAGTGTCCCGACAGGGCGAAGGTGTGCTCGTCCTTGAACCTTGGTGTGATCATCTTGGCGTAGAACTCGCGGCGGGCTCCCGCCTTCTGGAGCAGCTCGAAGTCTCCCTCCACCACGGACAGGGCCTGCAGCTGGCCCCACTCGGCGTGGGCCAGTCCGTGCAGGTCGTTGGTCACATTTCTGAAGGACACTCGCGACAGCAGCCTCTTCTGGGCATCCAGGGCCTCGTAGCTGGCCTCGAGGAAGAGCTTGGGCTCCACGAACTGCTTGCTGACGACGTTGCCCTCGTAGCGGGCGCTCAGCTGGTGCCGCTCCCCAACTGGCAGGGGCAGCTCGCTGAGGACCGTGAAGTCGAAGTCATCCACGGACCGGAAGTGCAGGCTGCCGTTCACGTCGAGCTTCCACTTGGAGTCGACGCTCAGGCGGCCGCCGGCCTGCAGCTGCTGGAAGGTCTGGTTCGGGTTCAAGTACTTGGCGCTGGCGTGGACAATTCTGGGCTGGGCACCCGGCCGCTCCAGGTAGCTCTCCAGGATCAGCTGCACGTTCTCGGAAATTATCCAGGACCAGAGGCAGCTGCCCCGGCCGATGTACTGACCGATCTTGTACTCGCCCACTATGTTGCCGCCCTGGCTGGTGACGCCCACCTCCGAGTGGAGGTTCACCGAGTCGATGCCCAGCTCCTTCCACGGCGTCTCCAGGTTGAGGTCCCCCACTACCGCTCCCTGGGCGGCGGGCTTCAGGTTGCCGTAGAAGTTGATGCGGGCTATCTCCGGCTCCGTGCTCTCCACCAGCACGGAGAAGTCCATGGCTCCGTTGGCCTCGCTGACACTGTACCCCCCCGAGATCTGGCACATCTTGCCGTCCTCGATGGCGCTGAAGGAGAAGCGGATCTTCTTCGGTCCCGCCTCGTGGATGTTCAGCTCGATGACTCCATCCCTGCCGCCGGCCTTGGGCTGCACCCGCAAGGTGGCATCAATGGGCAGGGTATCGGACATGCGAACGGCTCCTGTGATGCCATAGGTGGCCATGTTTCTGTACAGGAATCCCGAGACATCGTAGCGCTCGGCATCGCGGGGGTTCTGGGTGAAGGTGCCGTGCATGGAGATGTTCCGGAAGTTCTTCAGCGGCGTCCACACCTCAATGTTGAAGACATCCTGCTTCTTGTTGGCCCTGGTTCCGTAGGCGATGCTCTGGCCGTCCTGGCTCAGGAAGTTGAGATCAAAGCTGAGCTGGGGGCTCTGGCCGCGAGTGGCCAGAATGGAAGTGGACGCCTGTTGCAGGGGCAGCATGGTGGTCCGGATCCTTCCATTGGCATTCACGAAGTACGAGGGATCCGTGTGCCAGTCCGTGGCTATTTGCAGCTGAAAGGACAAAGGATTTGTGATACCTCAGCAGGGATTGACCTCTAGTTAAAGCTCACCTGGTTGACGGTGCCATTGTCGGTGACCTCAAAGCGGATATCGATGGCATTGTCCACGGCCGAGAAGTCCTTCTTGAAGTAGACCTGGCAGGCATAGTGCGGAATGACGTCCGTTTCCAGCAGGATGCCCACTGAGGTTTCCAGGAAATTGTCCTCGTTCTAGAAGTTAGGAAAGAGTTAGGATTTATGACAAGAGCTTTGCTCAAGTACCCACCTCCACGGAGGCAGCCATCGAGAGATGTGTGTGGGCCGTGATCGAGGTTATGTTGCCCTTGTAGGCATTGTCGTCCAGCTCCAGCCGGCCATGGATGTCGATCTCATGGAGCAGGTCGTAGGGAGTGATGAGCTTCAGCTGGACATCGTGGGCCTTGGGCTTGACATTGTCCTGCAGCTTGGTGTAGTTCAGCTCGAAGCCCAGTTCCTGGAGGTGGTCCCTGTCGTCGTTCAGCGTGAACTTGACACGCTCGTAGAAGGCGTTGAAGTGCAGGTCGATGTGGTACTCCACAATGGACTTGACCTCCTTGGCCACGGCGAAGGGAGTGGATACTGTCAGCAGGTTGTGTACATTCAAGTAGTCCGGGAAGTGGAGGCGATCTTTGAACTCCAGCTTGCCCTGTGGCAGGTGGACATGGCCCACGACCAGGTAGAAGTCAATGATCTCCTGGATGTCCACGGTGCCCACGATGGTGGGCCAGACCAGAGTGTCCAGCTGGAAGTCCGTGAAGTAGGAGAAGTACTCCTCATCCGGATCCGGCTTGTAGTCCATCTCGGCGTTCACTGGCCTGAAGTCCGCGTCGTAGAGAAGCTCCAGCTCCATCTTGCTGTTGCCCAGTTGGTTGATCAGCTCCGTCTTGGGCTTCCCGTTGATCTTCACACCGACCTTGTAGCGCGAGAACTTGCCATGCAACTGGAAGACGAACTCCTCCCGCTTCAGGAGCTGGGCAATGAAGCCGCTCTTCTCGAAGCCAGCCAGCGGGGTGAACACCATGTAGGAGTACTCGAAGTCCGTGAGGTTCTGCATGTGCCACACGCCCGTGAAGCCCAGTGTGGCATTGTTCCACAGGCCGCGCATGTCCACGCTCTCCGGATTGAACTGGGCGAAGACCGCCGCCTGCTGGAAGCTCTCGATGGGCGTGGCCAGGCTCAGCTTGACGTCGAAGTTCAGCAGGTTCTTGATGTCCGCCAAGGCCTCCACTCCCAGGGCGGCGGTGGGAGCTCTCACCTCGGCCACTGCATGGCGCTTCTTCTCGTTGAGTCCAAAGCGGGCGTTGATGGTGGGGAACTTCTCCAGCGGCGTGGTGATGTTAATGGTCAGCATGTTGTCCGTAAACTTCTTCACGTAACCATCCATGGTCAGGGTGAACTCCCGCAGATCAAAGTTAAGGGAAGCGGCTCCGCTGACCACCTGCTGTTCGCTCAGCGAGAACTGGGCCACCAGGCCGCCCTTCTCATAGCCCTTGAAGGGACTGACCAGGTGCACCAGGCCGGACACGTTGTGGTAGCGCTGGTTCCTCTCTATCTCCCACTTGGAGTCCATGCTGTAGGTGTTGAAGGTGTTGTTGCCGCTGTAGCCCAGGTACAGCTCCGTGTCCACCTTCTTGGCGTCCTGCCAGTGCACCACCTTCACATTTATGGTGGGTATGTCCTTGATGGTGCTGTTGATGCCGAACCGCATATCGAAGCTCAGCAGCTGGTCGTTGATGTTGTAGTCGCTCTTGTAGCCCACCTGCAGCTTCTGGTCGTCCGCCCAGAAGAGCGTGGAGTTGACCAGGATCAGGTTGTCCTTGCTATACACCCCAGCCTCGAGGCTGTTGATGCGCCAGCCCTCGAAGGGCGTCCTCAGCTCGGCCCGCACCCAGTTGTGGAGCGTCCGGCCGGGCATAAGGCCCGCATCATACTCGAACTCGACCACCTCGCTGATGCTCCAGGAGGCGTGGGCCTTGCCAAAGTACTTGGGACCTCCGGTGAAGGTGTTGAAGCCAAAGTTGATGGTGCGCTCTGGGTAGGTTACCATCACGTTGGCATCGTAGTGCTTGGTCCCGGGGTTATTGTACTCCGCCAGCAGGCCCAGTCTCTGGCTGGGATCGCGGTTGGCGTCCCACTTCAGCTCGAGGGAGAGCTCCTTGCGCCTCTCCACATTCAGAAGACCCACCTTGATGTGAATGTCACGTATCCTGGGGGGGTTTTTCAGAGGACTTAAGCATTGGGAGATCTATAAACAGTGATCTTAACTTACTTGTCTATGTGGAATTCCAGCTGGAGCAGCTTGGGCTGCTCGGACAGCAGCTTGGCATTGACCCAGTAGTCTCTCTCCTTGACCTTCAGCCGTACCTCCGCATTGGAGTTGCGATTGTGGGCATTGGCCGCGTACTGGACTGTCAGGCCGTAGGGATCCTTGCCGTACTTCACCTGCAGATCGTAGAAGATCAGGAGCTGGTTTCGGCGATAGACGAGGTTCAGGGAGGTGAGCTCAAACGAGGGACTCTCCACAATCATCTTGAGGTGATGGAGGGCTTGGACTCGGGAGCTGCGGTCCTTGTAGTTGGCCTTAATGGAAATCGAGTGGCCAGTGAACCAGGAGCCGTTGGCGAAGATCTGATTTGGAAGTTTAGTTAAGTTAAGTTAGTTTCTTAGTTAGTTATTTTAGAGTCTGCCGCTTACGAGGTAGTCCTTGGTGGCCTTCTCGTTCACTTTCAGGCTGGCCGTGCACGAATTGAACTCCGGCACTGTCACATTCATGTAGGCATCGATGGCAAAGAGGTTTCGTCTGGGCAGGTGCACCGAGAACAGGCCCGTGACTTCCTTTTCCGGCGCATACTTGAGGCCCACGATCACATTGTGCTCGGTTCCATTCTTCATGCGCTCCTCATGCCTGGAAATACTCATTAAATATTTGTTTGAAAAATACAGGACTCCTTACTCACTTGACCATGATGCGGTAGTCGATCTTGGACCTGGGCAGCTTCAGTTCCAGACTGGCTCTGGTGCGTGAGCCCTCCCAGATGGAGTCCTCCGAGTGGGAGCGGGCAAAGATCATACGCAACAGGCTCGTGTAGTTGGGGTTGACGTAGTCGGGGGCATTGTTGTAGGTGATCAGGCCCTCGGTGTGTCCCTGCAGACTCAGCCAGGTGGCCTCCGAGGCGAAGTTCAGCTTGGGATAGGCCGTGGTCTGGAGCTTCATGTTGCCCCGGTACTCGGTCTTGGCCTTGTCCCCGTTGTCCACCAGCTTGCCGGCAAAGTTAATCTCCTCGATCTTGTTGGCTTGGAACTGCAGACAAAGGCATCCTTAGGATAGAGATCTATTAAACCCCCTAGGGGTTTAGGTACTACTCACCCTGTACTTAATGGTCATGTTGGTGGAGGTTGTCACCTCGCTCTGGACAATGTTGCCCTTGATCACAGCCTGCAGCTTCTTGGTCTCGAAGGAAAGGTCCACGTCGTGCTGTTTGATGCCATTCTTCTCGTTCACCTTGACGGTGCCGGCCAGCCCGGTGATGTTAGCCCCATTGATGGCCAGCAGCATGCGCGGATTGTAGATCAGGGCGGTGAAGTCCTGCCTCCTCCGGAGCTCCATGCCCAGGTCCAGCGATCGATTGCCGTTCGTGTCCAGGTAGACGTCCAGCCGGCGGAAATCTGGAGTTCCGTCGTAGCTGCATCCGGCGGAAACGCGATTGGAGCCGCTCACAAAGGCCACGGAGGCGTTGAAGGCCTCGGGCACCTTGGTCACATTGGCGACCAGCACTCGGGGAACCTTGGAGCCCGGCGTGGTGAACACCAGCGAGAAGTTGTTGTTCTGCTCCTGCTGGTCCCACTTGTACTCGAACTTGTACTTCTTGGCACTCAGGTCGGACTTCTTGAGGATCAGGCTGAAGTTAAGGGGGCCGGCGAGCAGCAGGCTGGGGTAGATCTCGGTGGCATTGCTGAGATCCGGGACACTGAAGTGGGAGCACATCTGCAGGCCGATGGCCTGGTCCAGCACGGGCCAGGTGCAGGTGGAGTTGGCACTCCGCCTGGCGATGCCCGCCTGGGGCACCTCCTCCTCCCGCTTGTGCACCAGCAGCTCGGAGCGCACGCTGAAGATCTCGTTCTGGTCCTGGGGGAGATTGAAGGAGAAGGAGACCAGGTTGCGGCCCCGCACCTTCAGGTTGGCCTCCAGATCTGAGTTGGAGTACAGGTTGCTCTTCACCTTGATGCCCGCCTGCTCCCAGAACATGTCCGTCTGCATGGTGGTGATGACGTCGACGGACACGGAGGGCTTGAACTGGCCCTGGACATTGAAGTGCCAGTCGGTGGGGGGATCCATCTCCTCCAAGTTACCGCTGATCCGCAGGTCCACGGATGAGGCTCCAAAGGCATGAATGGCCAGCGGAAGACCCACCGCCAGCGGCACTGTGTAGGAGGCGTCCAGGAACACTCGCGACTTGGTGTAGCTGAACTCCTTGCCGGAGAGCACCTTCTGGGCCTGCTGGAAGGGATTGAACTGGGCGGCCAGGGCCATTACCTCCACCAGGTTCTCCACATTGTAGTACTGCAGATCGTTGCCGAAGATCCGCAGGCCGAACTGGGCCCGCGGGTTCTGGTAGTCGTACTTCAGCTTGTAGCCCAGGCTGTCCACGCTTCGGTCGATCTCCTGCTTCCGGGTGGAGCTGGCATCCCGCTTGTGCCGCCCGGAGCCGCTCAGAGACTCCTCGTAGTCGTAGTCCTCGTCCTCGTCAGTGTCAGCCGAGCCCCCCGAGTGCTGGGCCTTCCGCTTCAGCCGGAGATTGTCCAGCCCCAGCAGATTCTCGATGGTGTCGTCCTCCTCGGCACTCTCGTTGCCCAGCCAGCGGTTCAGGAACGAGAGCTTCTTGCGCAGCAGCTCCCCCCTCAAGGGACCCTTCGGACCAAAGGCCGCGGCCGCCATCTCCTCCAGTCCCTCGGCGCGGGCCGTGAACTCGAAGAAGTTCACCGACTGCCCGAAGAGATCGGCGGTGAAGTTGAGACTGGCTATCCTGGGCAGGTAGGAGTCCGTGCCGAAGATCACATTCGCATCCGTGGTGGTTCCGAAGTTGTACTCGTCGAAGAACAGGCTGTGCTCGTAGTTCCTCGAGAACTTGCGGATGTCCAGCTTGAAGCGCTCCGAGAGCTCGTCGTTCAGGAGCAGGCCCTGGGCCTCGATGCGCACCGGGGAGTTCGACTTGGCCAGGTTGGTGAGGTGCGACCAGACGAAGGAGCCCACCTGGTTGATCTGCTCGTGCTCCAGCACCGCCTTGATGGCGCCCACAGAGATGTAGTCCGGACAGCGCATGGCCTGCAGGTAGCTGTAGATGCGCAGCTCCGAGTTCGAGGTATAGTTCGCATAGCTGTCCAGGAAGAAGGTCCTGTGCCGGAGACAGTCCACCCGGCGGAAGGCAAGGATGGCCTGCAGCCGGATGTCCACTGAGGCCTCTGCATCCCGGATAATCCACTGCAGCTGCTCGGCAAAGGCCGGAGAGATCACGCCCACGTTGCCCAGACCCTTGAGCAGGACCACCATCCGCTCGCGGTGCCGGCGGTCGCCCTTGAAGAGGTTGTACAGGCTGAGGAACTCGGTCTCCAGCAGATTGATGACCTGCTGGACGCGCAGGTTCTCCTCACAGTTCTCGTGGTGCTTGCAGAAACTGTGCACCACAGCGGTGGCCCCCAGGGTGTACTCCGGGTCGAGCTTGTTCTTGGCGTACTCGAGGATGGTGTAGAAGGTCTCCAGGGTCTGCTCGTCGGGCCGCGTGATGAAGGACAGCGAGGTCATCCAGCTGTGGGCCTTCTCCTTGGGCAGGGTGCCGCTAATGATCTGGTCCCGCATCACCTGGTAGGAGGCGGTGCTGCCGATGTAGGGCAGGGACTCCAGCACGTGGTTTCTGTGGGTTCCCAGATTAATAGAGGAGTCTTTATCTGGGAGTCTGGGATCTTCACTTACTTCCCCTGATCACAGGTACTGGCCGATCGCTGCAGCAGCACGGAGAGGGTCTTGTAGTTCAGGCTCTTGGAGGTCTGCAGGAAGCTGGTGAAGACGTCGATGAACTCCCGCTGGATGTTGGGGAAGCCCACGGCGCACATCTGCACCAGCAGCTCCCGGGCAGCCTTGATCTCGTCATGCGTGGGCTTCACCGCGGGCGTGTGATCGAAGACCAAGGTGTTCCGGCGGTCCACCAGGTCGGAATCTGCATGAGGAAAGGGTTTCCAGGTTAAGTGGATTCATGGCTGCTTTGGGGCTACCTACTCTGTTCCAGGAACTCGCCAACGCTGTAGGAGTCCTCGCCCTTGAGGAGCAGGCGACTCCTGCTGGTGGTCAGGGCACCAGAGCTGGCATTGGAGAAGGGAACCAGCAGGTGGGACTCCTCGCAGCTGATGTGCCGGTAGACATTGTTGTCAATGGTTAGCTGGAGGGGATTGCAGGCTATATAATTGTAGAGGTAACAGGTGTAGAGGTACTCACATTGCAGTAGCTCTCGGACTTGAGGATCGGCCAGATGGTCTTGTCGTCGCGGAAGGTATACGGGGTGGTCTGCAGCACCGAGTGCGTGGCATAGCGCTGTCGGCAGGAGGCTATGTCCTTGGTCTTCCGGATCCGGACATAGACACTGTCCGTGTCCTCCAGGATGTACTGGACCTCGCACTGGCCGGACACGTCCGTCTCGGTGGTGTTGGAGTCGACGTCAAAGCGCATCATGGTGTTCTGGAAGGCCGACAGGATGCCCTTCTTGATGTTGAGCACCCAGGGCGTCTCCTGGTCCTGCGGACACACCTCGCTGATGAGACCGTCGTGGAAGGCGAAGCGAAGCAGGTTCTGGGTGAGGTCCTGCTGCAGGCTCGTGCTCTTGGGATGCATATCCTTGAAGCTCTCCGCATTGTCCTCCTCGCTGCTCACGGCATCGTAGTAGTCGTACACATCCCTCGGCTTATCCGTGGCGGAGTCACTGTCCTCGGCAGTGAAGTCAGTGTCATCCAGCTTGTCGTAGAGCCTGGCATCGGTGATCCGCAAGTAGCCCTCGCAGGGCTTCGGGAAGAATATGTCCAGGTTGGCCTTCAGCAGCAGATCCGAGCTGTTGTCCCCGGCGCCGGCGAACTCTGTCCTTACACCCACCGTGTACTCGTACTTGTAGAGCATCTCCCCATAACTGAACTTCGCATTCTCGACCTGGCACTGCGGCCTGCCGCAGATGCGCGGGTCCTTCAGGGGATCTGCGATTTAATAATATGAAATTTTACTATTATTAATAATTAATAATAAAGATTACTTACTCTCCTTGGCTGCCTGGGCAGTGTGGGCCAGGAGGAGGAGCAGCCAAAGGGCCGCCAGAGGCTTCAAAGCGCCCATCCTGGGCTCCTTCATCGGGACGATCAAGGTTTCTCTTAGCCGGATTGGGCCTGGCTTACATGTGAGGCGAACCTGCAAGGGAAGAGCGTACGGACGGAGATAATCCACTGCAACTAGGACTTCATTACGGAGGACATCACTTCCAGCACCGACTGGGCTCCGGCCTTTAATTAAATACACTTCGCAATTGATTGGACAAAGCGAGCGGGTAACTTAAGTTAACTTAAGAACGCACTCGTCCTTGACAGGCTGACAGCAGCAGAAACTCCGGCACGCCGACAAGCAAATGGCAAAGGAGCCGTGATATTTGCAAAATCATTTCTTGCTCAAGTGCGTTTTCTGGCCAGGCACAATGGGTGGGTGGTGGTAGTGCTCCTTTCTTCCACCCAGAGTCATCCGCCCATTATTATAACACATATGTCGGCAAGCCAAATGCAAAGCCAAAGCAAATCAATTGAATTTCCACTTGATTCCACATAAAACACACAAGCCAAGACCCAAGGAGGAGACTCCAGACCCCAGACCCAGACCCAGTCCCAGACCCAGTCCCAGACCCATCCCCAGTCCCAGACCCAGTCCCACTTTTGCTCCCCTCCGCCGTCATTAATTCCAGCAATAAAGTGGAGGCGGTCTGTGGGCAAGGGGGCGTGGCCCAACAGCTCCGATTGATGCCAACTGTTGTTTGCATTTGCATTTGATTCCAGAGCTGCAGCACACACAAAAAAAAATCACAGAAAAACACGAGAACCGTAGAAAAAACAACAACCATTAGAAAAGCACAAAAAGTATAAACCCTTTTTGTTTTGTTTCTTGCACTTTGCTGTATTGAACTTTGGAAATGCATATAAATCCCGCCAGAGCTGGCAGAGTTCTTAGAGAAAATATCCTTTAAAATGTTAGAGTTTTCTAATAGTAATTCTATTTATAATTTTAGAGAAAACCCTTAGAAATCCTAGAACTTTAACACATGTATGTATCTTCTCATAAGTCCTGACTTCAGTCTATTATATTCCCTAACTTATCAATCATAATCATTAGTAAATACTTTCTCAGAGACTTTAAACCATTTGAAAATATGTTAAAAGTCAACTGACAATCACCAATCTCCTCTAGACTATCATCTCTGGAGTGCATCCTGCTCCAGTTCCAGTTGCAACTCCTGCTCCCTGCTCCTGTTCCCAACCCCTGTTTGGGTCCTGCGGTCTGATTGCGGTTGCGGGTGCTTGCTGACAATGATTGCTGCAAGAAACAGTGAGAGCACTTAACACTTTTTTGCACTTTTGCACTCCTGCACTCCTGCACTCCTGCTTATGCTCCTGCCCCGGATTTGGCCATCCTTGGCGTTGTACATCAATTCGTTCATTTCCATCGGAGGAGTCCCTGCTGCCCCTCGATCTGCTGTCGGAGTCCTTGTGTGCGGCTGTCACAGATTGAATTGCGTTGGCTGCCAGGCTGCCTCGTCCTGGCTCCTGGCTCCTGACTCCTGGCTCCTGGCTCCTGGCTCCTCTCGGGTAAGTAATGATTGCAAATCACGCTGCTGACGCCAATCGGGCCAAATTGCAGTTTCCCATATGTTTTATCGCAGCTTTTAGTTTTGATTTTTATTGTTTTTAAGCTTTTATTACTGCTCAACTGTCAGTCTGTCAATTGGAAAAAGAATTACCAAGAAGAACTACTGCTGCCAATTAATAGAGTTCCGATTATATAGAAGGAACTTCCTTTGGTATAATTGGTTAATTTGCCTAAATTATAAAGACTTTTGGCTGTTTATTCCTTTCCAATTAAAACTTTTTCCATTTCCCTATTCAGTTTGAATATAAATTACCTCTGTTAGTTTAAAAATTGGTATTTGGCAGCGTCTTTTCAATTTCGGTTTTCCCTGCAGGATGCATTGCGATTAGCGGAAAGTCAGCGCCCCTCGAAAACAAAAAGGACCCCGGAACAATACCATCTTGTATGCAGGACACAGTAAGCCGGGAGCTGCTGCTCCTGCCCAGCCCTGCCACTCCTCAATTATTATCTGCTTGCCAGCGGCGAACCCAAGACCCTCAATCCCTGACCCATGCCCTTCAGGTCATCTCCCTGCTTCACGGATGCACAGGAAGAAAAAACATAGCTCCTTTAGACCTATAATAGATCCCTAATATATTTAGTAATATATAGATATAGCAAAGATTTTAAATATTACCATAAGTTCAAATATTATGATAATATTTGAACCTCTTTGCTATATTTATTTTCATAAGAATATATATAATAACATTTTTACCTGCTAAAAATAAACTTAAAAGAGCCTTGAATATTTTATATTTGTCATAGAGATAATGTATTTTTGATTATTAAAAACAAAAACAATTAAATAATATTTTATGTGTGTTTCCCCGGACTGCCGCTCTGCCCCTCCTTTCTCAAGAGCAGACAAAGCTGATAAGCGATAAGCGGCTTAACTTCCGCGAGTGCTCTGAAAGGCCACCCAGGACGTGGATTCTGGATTCGGAACAGGAATAGGGATATCGGGTTTGCAGATATATACATATAATTTGGCAGCGATTTGCCTGAATAATAATAATGGAAATGGGATTTGCGTGGCACGCTCTTTGACGATTTCTGTTGCACTTTCGGGCTAAGCCTTTGAGCTGTGCCATATCCATATCCAGTTAGAGCCAGGGACCCTAGGACCCCGAGAATCAAAAGTCGAAAAAAAGGCAGCATAACAGCCCAGAGTGCACATAAATTCGAATTTCATCCGCTCCCCTCCCCGAGCAAACAAAACTTACGATTACTTGCCCAAATCCGGAGGAACTCAGGAGCCATTTGTTTTCATATTTCCCCCTCATGAACTCACAGTCTCGCACCTCGCACCTCACAGCCAGCCAGAACCCACACACACAGTCCCTGGGCACCTCTCATAGAACATTTCCCAGGCAAACATTTTGGTAAAAATGCAATTTTCAAGTGAAGGTGAAGTTGCAGTTGAGTTCTGAGCAGAAAGAACAGAAAAGAGCAGGGAGCTGGGAGATGGGAGCTGGGAGCTGGGAGCAAGGAGCTGGGAGCAGAGGTAACTTTAGCAGATTGTTAGCAAGTGTAAGAACACCTGAAAAGTCGATTTCTGGATAGAAAAGTGAATGTGAATGCTCTTCGGTGAACAAACACGGATTTCAAATAAATTCTAAAATTATAATATTAGTGTGAAGCATTATTTACTAGGCACGTGTGAAAGAACAACAAATAAAGACTGAAAAGTTAAATAAATAATCATATATGGGGCATAAAGAATTATATTAGGATATACTCTTATAATGGCAATCAAGAAATTAGCTTATATAATTTAATAACCTTTTAAAATCCTCTTTCGAGGCTGCACTGTATAGAAAAGGGAACAAAAAAAAATGCCAATACAGCTATAAATTATATAAACTTTCCTTACAATGTATCAGTAAATTTAATAAGCTTTCAATAAATAACCAGATATGAAAGGACATAAATCAAGTTGCTTTCTTTGTAAATCATTTTCCTTTATTCCTCGAGTTGCTGGCTAATCATTCTGTGAATTCAAAGCAATAGCTTTGGGATCTCTTGAAATATAAATAAATGAATTGATTTGGCATCTGATACTTGGAGTAACCTCTGACCCTTGGCATCTCTGTACCAGGTTCAACGGAGGATAATAAAAAGCGAAGAAATTTTTACTAACATAAATTCCGAAGTAAATGCAATTACGTTTGCTGCAACAACTTTCCGGCGAGGAGCTGGAGCACCTTCCTGTGGAAGGGACGAGGACGAGGGCCAGGACACACACGCACTGCCATCCATATGTTCCGCATGAATTGCAAGGCGGAAATTCTCAGCCTCGACGTCATCGTCGTCGTTCTCGTCGCTGCGTCGCTGCGTCGCTGCCGGCATGCAAATCTAATAACAAAGTAGAAAGTACGGGGCCAAAGGAAGAAAGTTCCGCATGCAGCGGAGGAAACACCAACTTTGAGGAGTTCCTCCCTAAATTGGGGCCGGCTAACAAAAAGATAAAAATCCTTGAAGGCGCGGCTATCCTTTATTACCAGCACTAGTCCCCTGCGTTTATTCGAAAAATTTCAAGTGCGTAGTGCATGCAACAGCAGCGCCGGAAGCAGCAGCAACAGCAACAGCAACAAAAGCGGCAACCGGAACCGGAAACGATGACAACGGAAGAGCGCAGTCATTGCATAAAGGCAGAACAGTTTGTTCCCGCCTCCGATTCATTCTTTATGCCCCCAAAAAGGCCGAAAAAAAGGAGGGGGTTCACTGGGCAGTAAGCCCTGCTCTGCTCTGACTTCTATTAGTTTTCCAACAGGCATATTTATACCCGTTGAACTCGGAATAAGAAGTTTATTGCATTCGTTGGAATTTTCGTTGCAGGTAGAATTCCCATGCGAGCTAGACAAAACATTGTGTTCTTTGGAATTTATTATTGCAGGAGGGGTGAGTGGGGTTCTAGCTTTTATATTAGGTGCTTTATTATGAAAAGAACTTAATGCTAATTCCAGTAAATCCTTTAAGGAAAGTTAGGTAGCATTTGCCATAAAAATAAATACAGAGAGAGCTGCAAGTTCCTCTGTGAAATTGCTATAAAAGTCCCCCTATTGTTGCAGTACAAAGCCGGTCACTAATACCTCTCAATAAACACCGGGTATCTAATAGTCATAACCCTTAACTTAACTCCTCGCTTCTTATTTTTTCGCTGCCACCTGGCTGCCGTTTGAGCCTGGCTCTTCGGCGTAGGCTCCTTGTTATTGTTGGTGGCCATGTGGATCCATTTTGTTTTTGCCGCTCCCCAGTTGGCCCGGCTGAACTGGCCCTAATGGCCTCCAAATGGGCGCCATGTTTGTCCATTGCCTGCAACTGCTCCCCGCCTCGTCCCCCTCTATTCGACGTGCATGCAATATGCAATGCATTTTTTCCATGTTCAATAAAGACAATGGGGCGCAAAAGGAGCCGGGCGGGGGGGAAAGGTGCGAAAAGCTGCTAGGAAAAGCCGGGTGGAAATTGTACCTGAGCTGGCTGAGAAATTGGAAAATTGAAAATTATGTGTATCACTTGAAAAATGGCTAATAAACGAGATTAAAATTGCCAGAGGCGTGATTTCCACCTGCAAACTGAGAGCCAGCCAAGGCAGGTGAGGAAAAAATAAAAGGAGTGAAGAGGAGCATGGAAAAAACGATTTTTACTGTGTGTTCCTGCCAAATTTTTTACGTCAGAAGAACATGATTTAGCAGGGAAAGGTGAAAAGAAAGGGCTTAACTGAGTGTTTCTGTTTCACTTGAACAGACTTGCCAATCAAGTATTCACTATTTATTTATTTAAGCTATGTAACAAAGGTTTAAATTACAATAACAGGAAGATACATTTGTTTACAGCCTGAATGGAGGGAAAACCTGTAAGAAAACACCCTATTTATAATAGATTTTCTAGTTTAAAATGAGGATTTTAAAATGCTTTCTGGAAACCCTCACAAAAAAGGTTTAGAAGAAGTTCAAGAGGAACGACTTGCTTAAGGCTCTCATTTCCATACCCCCTCCGATCTGTTTACTTCCTGAAAACTGCTCAAATCAATACGCATACGCACCGTGGTACGGCTGGTGGAGCTATTAAAGCCGGAGTCTCGCTCGCTCGCTCACTTTCAGTTGGCAAACATTTGCATAATTTGGCAATGCTCACTTAGATTTTGATGCCAGTTGCCGCTGCTCGTGCCCGCACATTTGCAGCGAGGGAAAAAGAAGAACTATTATGCAAATTCGGTTTAAACGTTGAACAAAAAATATTCCCCTGCCATTTGGGTGACTTGCAGTCAAGTGCAGGCATTCCTCATAGCCCGTTCCCCAGCTGGAAGCTGGGAGCTGGTAGCTGGGAGCTGGTAGCTGGAAGGTGTTGCCAAGCATTGGGCTGTAAATAGTGGTGCTCCATCCTGGAGAGCAGCAGCAGCCACCGCCTGCTTGTTGGTTTAATGTGGCTTAAATCGTTGCCGTTCCTCCACTTATTTCCTGCCTCATTTTTATCCTTCTCTGGCTCCTTCCCCGACTCCTGGCTCTTGCTCTTGTGGTTGCTGCTGTTGTGGCTGCTGTCGTTAGGCTACTTAGTTCCCAGTCGCAGTCGTCGTCGCCGCACTTTTGGTTCGTTTAATTTTTATGGCTTTGTAATTAAAAAAAATATGACCAAGGAAGACCGAGCATAGTTTCCTGTGAGTCAGGAGCCAGCAGCCAGCAGCCTAAGCTCCCCTTTTAACGGTTTCCCAGGCTGGCCTCCTGCTTATAAGGTCTCTAAAGGAAGGCGGCATGCACGTGTTGCTTCGCATTTTGGAGCCATTCGGTGGTGTCTAGTCATAAGCGCAGATGGGATTTATGCGGGGTCATAATGAAGCCTTAAATAAGTATTTGCAAACCCTATATACCTATATATACCCAGCTAGTTTCTCTCGCTACACCTCCCCCAAAGTGGTTTATTTTCCTCGCCCTAATCCCGTTGGCTTATCATGTCTGGCGCCCCCAAAGACGCAGGACATATGCAAGAGCTCACCTTTGGAGCGGATTGATGTCAACTGTGTGTTGTTCGGGGCGACATTTTTGGGCTGAATCGGGGCTAAGTGGTGGCCAACAAGAAGTGGACAGATCGCTGGTGGAAATTAAAGGAAAGCCGCTCCTCCCAAGCGCTAATGCACTCCCCTCGCTCGGCCTGACAGGCACGGTGACAACGGGAGCAGTGTGTCAGCGGGGGGAGCCGTAATCCTTTCACCTGCACCGTGTGAATCTCTCACTTGCGAGTGCCTTGTGTGTCTGCGGAATTCAGCGGGAGACATCGAGCATACGCCATGTGGCGCGGGAAACAATAAGTGCGCCAAGGGCTCCGGAGAAGAGAATTCCCTTTGAGGCTCCCTACTGCACTTGGAGGGGACTTAGGCAAATGCTCAAGAGAACTTCCCTTCCGCTATGCCTGAATATATCTGGGCTTTGCGGGTTTATTTTCATGATTTTAGACATGAGACTTAAATATCAGCTAAAAAGTGTTGGTGAAAGCCTCCCTCCCCCACAAGCACATATTATTGTATTTAAAAAATAAAATGTTTAAGAGAACTTTGCGAAGACAAAACCCTTCCAAGATACCCTGAATACATCTGGGATTTATGAGTTTATTTCCACGATCTTTAGACTCAGACTTAAATATCAGCTAAAAAGTGTAGGTGAAAACCACAGACACATATTTCTGTATTTTTGAGATTATATATTTATATTTTTGTGAGAATTAAAGCCACTCAAAATGATCTCATATTTGACTTAGCTGCGGAAGCGGATCCACTTTGGTGAATATTGTAGTCGGTTTCCATTCTGGGATCTCTTATCAGTTAGCAATTATCAGCACGTTTCTTATGTTTTTGTTAATCTATTTTTCGCCGATTATAGTCTTATTATTTTGTTCCTATTATCTTTTGCATTGAATGATTTGCTGTTTTGTTTTAATGTTTTTCACCACGATTAATAATCGTTCAGTATTAACACACTTCATTTTAGTCAAAAATAAATTATTTAATAAATCAGCTCATTTATTTTAATATGGCACATTTTTAATATATATACACTCAATGATGTTGTTGATCAGTCAGCGTTTAGTTGCATTTTTTAAAGAGCATTTCACCATCCCGATTAGGGAAGATTCGAGAGATTTCGCTCGGCGCTCTTCCGCCGACAGCCAGCTGCTTATCACTTCACACACTTTATTTATGAAGCCCCGACATCGGTTGAATGACTTCGACTATCCCCTCTCCCGTTCGGTATTATTGAACTCCTGACCCGATCTTATCTCGGACCCAGACTGATTCCTATGTGGAATCCACGTATTTAACACGTAGGAACTGCCTTGAATCGACATGTGGCTCTGGGGCTTCTCACACTTTGAGGTTATTTTCAGAAACTTTGTGCAGCACATTAGGGGTCTTGCAGCGTAATTAGCACTCTTTCCGGCTTCACACAAAAAACGGCGGCCATTAATGAGCGGCAGGCTCACTTCCGGTACGTTAGGCACACACCGACGCGCGCTTCACACACACGCAGTAACCAGGGAATTAAATGCGACGGCGCAACGGGACGGCAGCCCAAGTGGCGGCCCAGCCAGAAAACAGTTAGTTTATCCTTACTTCCGGTTCGAACGCGCCGCCAAAACCTCAACAGGCTCGTTCTCTCTCTCTCGGTCTCGGTCTCGTTTGCGTTTTCGTTTCCGCTTCCGCTTTTCCGCGCTCTTCACTCCGCTCGAGCTCTGAGGATGTGTCCGTTGCCCACGAAGCGGCAAACACGAATGAACCGTTGGATTCTGGCGCTGCTGCTGCTGCTGCTGCTGCTTCTGTTCTTGATGCCTGATGCTGCCAGCCGCCGCTCGTTTTCCGCTCGGTCGTTCGCAGGCTCTCGTGCTGCGCCGAGCATCGACAGAGCACACAAACACAGAGGCAGTTCCCCGATGCACTTGGAAAAATAGGGGGTGGTATAGATATGCATTATGCAATATAGATAGCATTATAAGTAAATAAATATTCTGCCCTGGGAATAGGAGTAGAAGGGCGAAAATAACTTATACTTATAATCATAATATCATATAATATATCATATTAAAAATTTAATATATTCATTATATAGCTTAAAGCTCCAAAGTTTATATATTAAGTGAAAGATGAGCTTGTGGAGTTTGGTTTAAATAATATACAGCTGTGTAGCTCTGAAGACTAATTGCTCAGAGCACTTTACTTGGGTAAGATCGGTACTGGTTCAATCCCAACAAAATCCTAAATAAGGAAATGGTTTAAATAAGTTCTGCCTTGATATAACACATAGATATATAAATGTATAAATTAGAATATAAATATAATAAATAACAATAATCAGAACAAGGAAATGATTTAATAAATTATTTAAATAAGATATGCTTTTATATAACACATAAATTTATAAAGGAATGTTTTACAATATAAAATATAATAAATATTTATCAAAATATAAAATATAATAATTAACAATAAAGAGAATAAGGAAATGATTTTATAAATGGTTTAAATAAGATGTGCTTTGACATAACACATAAATATATAAATGAATGTGTTAAAATATAAAATATAATAACTAATAATTATCAGAGCAAGGTATAATACATAAATATACAAAAGCATATATCAATATATAAAATATAATAAATATCAATAATCAGAATAAGGAAATGATTTAAATAAAATCTGATTTTTTATAACACATAAATATACAAAGTATATTTTAGAATATAAAATTTAATAAATAACTATAAGCAGAATAAGGAAATAATTTTATAAATGACTTAAATAAGATCTGCTTTGACATAACACATAAATATATAAACGAATGTATTAAAATTTAAAATATAATAACTAATAATTATCAGAGCAAGGTATAACACATAAATATACAAAAGCATATATCAATATATAAAATATAATAAATAACAATAATCAGAACGAGGAAATGATAATAACACTAATGATGATAACACATAAAAGTATATTTTAGAATATAAAATATAATAAATAACAATAAGCAGAGTAAGGATACACATAAATATATATATTAAAATATAAAATATACTATTAATAATAAAAATAAAGAAATCACTACCCATTTTCTCAGAGTGCTGGGTGTCAGGCCTTTTAACAGATAACGATAGAGGCTCGCTGTGTCTTTTTGCGCTGAACATCTTCTCGATTTTCGAAATGCGTAGTGAATGAGTGCGGATCCGAGTATGAATCCGATTCTGAATATGTAGCCGGGAGCCGGGACTAACAGCCGAGCCATGAATGAAATCGTCGCGCGTATATCACACGCATGCCAGCACAATCAAAGTCACCGCTGCAGTCCGCTCCTAATGGCTGTCAGCCCGTGTTATCAGAGCCGGACTGGCCGAAAAAGGACTCCCGCTGACATGTCGCCCACACAGATAGATATGTCCATGGCCACGCCATATTTCAAAGGATTTGCAGGCAGGGCACAGAGAGCAGCATTCCATTTTGCGGGCAAAATAATAATATTAAAGAGCTTTCAGTGAGCCAAAGCTATTTATAGGGCATCAGGACTTCGGCGGGGCTGTCAGCCAAATTTCCCGTTTTGTTTTGATTTGATTTCGATTCCATGCCGCCAACTGCCAACTGCCGCTTGTCGCTGCTGGAGTTGCTCCCGCTGATGTTTTGCTTATCAGTTTGGACTTTATGTTATTTATTCCACTCTGTCTTGCCTCTCTCCCCCCGCTGTTCGACGAGTATTTATTTTGTAGTAAAATCCACAGCCAGGCGAAACCATAAAGAGAGAGGCCAATCCGGACATAGGACACGGGTGACACTCCCAGTCCCACTTCCAGTCCCAGTCGCCCTTCATGCCATTTTGGTTGATGGACTGCATGACGGAGCAGAGATAACAGCGCTGATAAGCAGGGGTTATGGATTGCCGGACGGAAGATCAGGTGCTATCAGCTCTGCGATACCAAAGGTAATACTACATAAGGGTAGGGTATTAGGTGATTTAAAGGAGTAGTTCCTCTATTTATAGATAAGAAGGGAAGTGCTTACCTACTCTGTGTATAAGCCACTGTGCAAATACCTGAAAGAATACATAGTAGAGCAAGGCCAAGGTTAATTTTTTCCAATATCTAGACCGATAAGGTTTCCTTCCCCTTCGTTTCCGAACCTTATGTTATTTTTAGATTTTTCCTTGGCATGTTCAATAGCCAGCACATGCTTGTCTTGGCAAAAATAGAAAGTGAAAACCTAGAGATGGAAATGATGATGTTTTCCAAAAGGAAAACTCTTGGCAGACCCTTGGCAGCTGTTGTTGTCCAGTTTGGGCCTCGACACGCCGGCTGCTGGTTGTCCCAAAAAAAAGTAAAACGAATATGCCAGGAATTTAATTTTCCAATGAAGTATGGAAAAATATTATGAGCATTTCGGAGGGTAAGCTGGGTGGGGCTGGAGGGAGGGAATCCAAACAAATTAATGCAAAATTGCTAGCCGAACTCTGGAGTTGTCCAATTTCCCGAACAAGCCCATTCGAAATGCTCGTGCGAGCTTTGCCTAGGTGGCTTCTGGACCATTTATCGTTTATTTCCTTTACATTATTTTGAGGGCTATGCAAATCAAAGGGGGCAGGGGGGACGAAGGAAACTTTTGAAATTATCAACCTGGGAAAATGCTCGTTTCCAGGTGTCGGAATTGTATTTGTTTCTCCCGGGGGCCCTCGCCGGGGCGAGAGTCAATAAAATAAGTGCTCCGGCACTTGCCGGCGCTGTCTGTTGCACATTTTATGCATATGAGTGGTAAATACTTGAGCGGAAATCTCGCCAGTGTCTTGTAAAGTTGAGAAAACTTATTCCCCCCCGCTGGCAGCCCGCAGTGCTGGGCAACTTGCATTTAGTTAGAGATTTTCCTGGTTGCACTGCTCGATGTTTCGATTGCTTGCAGCGTGCAGCGTGCAGAGTGCGGCATGAATGATAAATAACAAACATTTTCCCAGAAACTTTCTTTTGACTTTGGCCCTTCGAAGGTTCCGGTTTTGCATTTAAATTCGGGCTCTAATTTCGTTCCGGGCCTTGTCATTTGCCAATGGAAACAAAATAAGCTCTAATACTTGAATTTTCCAATGCCATTTCAATCGTAATCAAATCTCTTATTCGGCCAACTTATTCTCCCAGCATTTTCTCGCAATTTTCTCAACATTTTTGACATTTCCCATTTGCGCTTTCAGCTTGGCAATAATTAAAACTCCAGCCCCTTATAGGGGGAGGGGAAAACACTATTTATCTGGCCAACAAAAAGGAGTAAAAACAGCTCTGGGAGCAAGCTCCAAGCCAGTTCGTCGTCGTCTGCTGTCATAATGAAACCGAAACACACAGAAACAACGCCACGGACAAAAATTACAAACAATTTAAGCAACTGTAAAAAGAGGAGTTAAAACAAAAATATCCAGCCAGCAAGCGAACCAAATTAAAACTAAGTTTTTGGCATACAAAACGGGGAATGCTCTACGCTTTTTGGGTAAAATAAAAAACAAGTTTGAGTTCAGGTCTTTGATACTATTTAATAATTTAATTAATCTTAATTGGAGAACATTTAAATAGGGACTTGTTCTTAAGACATTATTTAATAATACTTTATTTAATACTATCGTTAATATTTTAAAATAATAAATGTACAAATTGCTTTGATATAATATATTATTTATTTGATATAATATATAATTTAGTAATGTTGTATTTATCATTTGAACTTCTGTCATTGTTACAGGTTTACTCCACTTATTAGCTCCTTTTTTAAGTAGAATATTTTTCTAAATACCGCAAATACAAATATTTTACACAATTAAAAAACCCCGCTTGACTTAAGATTTTTAAAATATTTTTTAAAACCCTAAACTCCCAGTCATAGGGTATATAAATAAACCCACTAAATAAATAACGTTAGCATAAACGCATGAGAGGAGGAGTCTTTGAGGACTCGGGTGCCGGAGGAATGTGGAAAAAATGTTGCTCAAAAAGTTGTGAAAAATTGCAGCACTTGCAATGAAAGAAAGTTTTAAGCGCCCAGCGAAAGGATTTGGCTCAGCGGCGCGGAAGAGGGAGCCTGGCGGGACGAGGATATGTGGATCCTTCGGAATGGAGCACGGGACGAAGGCTAAATAATGGAGTAGCGAGAAAATAATAAACTCATAAATAGTATGTCACGTGTGTGGGTATGTGTGGATGCGAGGACACAAGCTGGGGGCCAAGAACGGGGACAAATTGCCCCGCCAGCAAATCCCTGCCGAGGCTGATGCAGGACTTACTGGCCATGATGGCCCAGGAAGTGGTAGAGGACTGGCCACTCTCTCCGGAGTCCGGCCGGAGTTTAATCAGCGCGGGCAGGGTAAATTGCTGTCAGAGATCCGGGACTCCACTGCAGACATTGTTTTAATTTGCAATCTCCGCCGCCGCCGCCTCTGCAGCTCCTTCCTTTGGCAGCAAATGTCAAAGTTTCATAGAAGCCAGTTTCGGTTTGATTCAGTGCCGCTGCTTTGCTTATTTTGATTTTGGCTCTTTATTTATTTTACTTTATTTTATTTTAGACCCAGCTTGCTGGTTTTTCTATGAGGATCTCCGGAACTTTTCGTGCGGCGGCTTTCTTTCTGCGGTCTGCTCGTCCTTCCTTATAGTTCCTGACAATCGCCGAAACTTTTGCAACTCGGAACGTGTTGCTCTTGCCTCCTGGAAAGTTTTTTAATGAATGTGTAGCGGAAAATGTATGGGTTTAGGTATATTTCTCCCAAGATGCCATTTCTTGTATTTTGGCATTTCAATTAAAAGCCCATAAAGTTGGAAAGGTCGGTAATTATGGGTGGACAGGAAAGGCTATTGAAATATAGATTCTTTCTTGGGAAGGAGCTAATTGCTCATTTTAATTTGAAGTAAGTTGTAGCTGATTTAATTGATAAGTTCGAGTGTGTTAATATAATAGAGGAAAATGTCTTATAATTAAGTATAATCATAGGCTGTGTTACCAATTTGTTATTTATATATATAATATTGAAAGCAACTCCTTTAATAAATACTTTAAGATGTAATGAATTAACCTGGAAACATAAAAGTCATATAGGATCATTCCAACTGGAAATGCATATTAAATTCCATTAAAGGCTATTTGGAGTAGAAAACTACTGTGGATTTTGGAGGTGAGTTTGCTTGCTAAAATATCCTTACACAATATCCTCAAAGTGTGTGCATTTTCGATATCTAGCCCTGGGCAGCAGATGCTGGCTTATTTAAATATTTGTCTTGATGAGCGGCGTGACATGTGCTCCCAGGTTCAATAATGTCACATGAATAGTGAGGGAGACAGGGGTTTGAGGCCAAATATTCAATTGCTGGGTTCAGGATACTCGCCTGGAATTGTTATTGATTCTCCTCGAAGCCAGGACCATCGGAAACAATTGCGACCGGGCAAATACACTTGCCCTGGGACAGTTGCCAGCCATTTATGTCCGATACGTGGGCCATAAACATAAACCATCCCCGATGTCACTGGCTGGATATTAAACCGACACTTTACACTAAAGAAAAATTACTTATTGATACCTAAAAGGATTAAGAAATTAGACACCTAATAGGAGGATCAGCAGAACAATTAAAGGAAGTATTTGTTATATTTTTAATATGTTTGTTTGTAAATATTATTTTGGGTATATACGCGATTACCCATACGTTTTAAGGGTTTCCCATTGAAAATATTATATTTTAATGTGTTTTATATATTATTAGCTACCCTTAAATCCCCCAATTGATGACCTGATTTCCTTACATTTCCCTCAGTGTACTAGTTATCTCACTTATGGGCAGCCTGTAGTACTCAAGGCGAGGCACATCGCCTACATATCAATGAGATGTCCTTTCAGTAGTTGTCGGGCCCTAATCAAGTTATGAATTATTTGGCATTTGCATATACATCAACTGCATGGTCTGGCATATTTGAGCAGCCAATTACCGCCGCCATAAGGACAACTCTTTTCAATTTGCGGCACTTAATCCCCCGACTAATTAAAACAATTCCCCGCAGTGCCCCCGCCCACCCAAATGTGCATGTCTGCGGTGCGTATACGTTATATCGTTACTGCGCTGGGGCGCAGACAATGTCGGGGAATTATATAACGCAGGGAACGCAGCCCCCCTCTCGCAGCCGTTCATAGACTATGCTTAAATATTTTCCTTTTATTAATTTTCGCAGCCAAACCTGCACGGGGGAATTCCCAGCAGAGCCGAGTACACCGAACACCAAACAAGCTCAACAATTTGTTGTCTATTTTATACGGAGGGGAGGGGTATGACGACATGCCACCATCCACATGTGGCACGGTGGCGGACGGGACATGGACACCGAACACGGACCACGCCGGACCGACCCGAGGCATTGTTGGTGCATTAACCGAGCTTGCTTTGATAATGAAAAATAATCATAAAAGTGAATGTTGAGTGGTGCTATGAAACAGGATGCCAGGGGTTTGGCTGTGGGTTTTGGGTCTGGAGAACAATGGGAAATGGTGCAAAGCGCGCCACTTGCATGTGGCCATGCCGGACACACCGCATCCATGGCATAGCGCTCCCCTCCCCGCTGAATCGCAGCCATTGTTAGGGGAAGAAGATTTATTAGATGCCATTCAGGTTTTGGCTCTCCGCTGGACACTGCAGGGGATTCCCCATGTGATAGTGGAAGCCTTGTGTGTGTCCCAGCTAATCTCTCCCAGGAGCCAAATTGTCAAAAAATCTACACAGATAATATTTGGATTATTTACAGATTTAAACGAGTTAAAAATTACACACAAAATGGCAGAGACTTGATTTTACATACTTTATTTAACATTTACTGCCTTTCAATATTCCAAGTATATATTCACCCATTCCTGCCAGAAGTGTGCCAGGAAATGATTCAATTGTCACGCATTTTTCCATTATAATATCTATATATTAAATATGTCTGATATGATTCTGAGAGAGCGGGGCAAGGCACATTTTATTTCCTGTTTGCCTTTGGGAAATTGATGTTTTGTTACAAGTCCACAACAACAGGGCAGGTCAGGCGGCAATCGAAACGGAAATTAAAAAGTTCCCAGTCCCATTGGAGTCCCAAAAAATCGCCTAAACCACCCACAATGAATAAATCACCCCGGTTCACACCTCGGCTGGTGATATTTTTAAAAATTCCTGGCCTAATGGGAGGGCGACGCTTAAGCGTTCCACAATTTGCGGCTGGGATTTTCATTAAAGCATAATCGGGCGGGCGAATATGTTAAACTGCATTAAGTGGGGATTGTTTGTGTAATGCGATGAAAGTGTTGCATAATAAACGAGTAAACAGGCTCCGTGATCGAGGGAGGCTGGTGGTTGACGAGGTTATTAAACATATTTCAAGCCAGCGCAAATGTAATTAATTTTAAACATTTATCTGGTCGATACTGAATAATTGATACCGTTTAAGCTTTGTACTTGAATGGAGGGGCCTGAATCCAGCTGAGAGTTTAAATATTTGGAAAATTTACCATTTTAGCTGGCCGCAATTAGCAGCTGACCACCGACCATTCATCCGCATCGCTCCACTCCACTCCACTCCATTTTAATTAAACAGCTCGCCTCGTTTTGAGCGCAGTCAAAGAAAAACCAATAATTTGTCTTGCCCATATTTCAATGGTCAACTCGCCGCTGCCCCGTCGTCCCCCCTGACACCGAAACCAATCGCTCCTCTTAGCCATTGAAATTAAATTGGCAACGCAATGCCCTGGCCACCGCCACGTAGCCAGTTCCGGCTCAGGTCCCGCCACGGCTCCACGGAGTTCCAGCTCTCCAGCTCTCCAGCTCTCCAACTCCTGGAACGACGTTAACATTACCAATGCAAATGCATTTCGAGCTCCTGAGTGGATCCGGGTCGCTTTTAATTGCTGCCTGGAAGCTTGCCCGAGTGGCGGCTGGGCGGGGGCAAGGGGTAACCATTTTATTTTAATTTTAAAATAAAATTTTCGCACATTACTCAAAAGCGGCATTTTCTTGCCAGTTCAGTTCAGTTCAGTTCAGTCTCTCGACTCCGGCCGCAAGAACGTTGATGTGTGCCAGGATTTTCCACCCGGCAAAAGGATGCCTCAGGCTGCGAAGTGAGCAAACAAATTGAGATGGTTAAGATTAAACAAAAAGCTGAAATTCAGTGGCCAAACTTCACAAGGCTTGCTTGGAGTAGGGACAACTTCCCCCTATTAATTAATACCATGTTTTCGCTCAAGATAAAAGGAAGCTAGCCCCCAGACTGCATATTAAATATATATTCTTGAACTATTATTATCTTTCTTTATTATCTATATTACTATATTTTACATATTAATTCCCAGTGTGCCTCCCTTCGTCGCCCCGCTTTCATCGCCAGCCTCAATGATGCCTCAATGAATTTCAATAAAACGCAAGTGAAGGCAGCGGTCTGTCTGGCAGGGCCTTGAACATCCTCTGACCCCTTTAGCCCCTCTTAAATTATACAAGGGTGTGGTCCTGTTCGCCTCTTCGGTTCCGTCCTGTTTGGGTCCTGCCCTGCAGTTATAATTAAAATAAAACCTCGTGAGTGACTGCCAGATGTTCGACTGCACAGAGAGCAATCCCATCTCGATGCGCCACGAAGGAAAAGCGTATTCGAATTACAATAATAATATTTTGAATGCCGACTGGCTGTTACCTGGTCAAGGGGGGTCCTGGCCCAGCAGATCCAGGGTCGAATATACCCAGAGTGACCGATTTCCAGGGCCTGTCTGCTGCGTTGATGATATTGTTGTGGTGATTAATATATATGTGCCGGGGAACCCATGGAGGCCACCGAAGGGCGCTGAAAAGCAGGCTATACTTTGGTCCGAACTTCCCTCTTGCGGTTTGGCATTCACATCCGGAAATTCAAATTGGATTTCCGGCGTTAATTCGAGATTGTTGAATCTACAAGAATTTTATATACTATTTTTTTATATCCTGAATACTTATAAGGTTAAAATAAAAATATGTTCTTTTAGATCCTTTAAGAAATAAATCTCTCTCTATATTTTGAAGAACAGGGAATCTTTCTCTTATAACAACCATAGCCAAAAATGGAAAAGAGTATACAAATGTACTTAAAATAACTTAATTATGGCTTTGGCCTGTTGAAAATGCTTGAAATACGAATATTTCCCAGAATGGCCATCTCTCATTAGTTAGCCATACGATTCAAGCATAATTTTCCGGGAAAACTGTGTACCTTGAAGTGTTGGCCATGCCCCCAAGGCGTCATTCATTGAGTGGAAAGTTGTTATTGCCACAACAACTCGGAATGGCCGAAGGGAAAGCAACCTACGCTGCAGCCCTTCGCTGCAGGAGCTTTTCCGTAATGCTCAACATTTTTCGGGGTTTCCCCTGGCTATGTGTGTGTGTGGGTGTGTGCTGGTGTTGTTTAACACTTCCGGCTGCTGCCATAGTTGCTCGACGAGAGAGCTCGATGGCGCTGTAAAATGTAATCATTGTGGCGTGTAATTAGTTTTTGTGTGTACCATATCCATACATATATATATAAGTGCATTCTCCAGTATATGAGCCCCAGTGTGCGTGTGCTTGCGTGTATAAATAAAATTTATTATTGCATTAACGTGCAGGGCACACACACACTCACACACAAAAGCCCTATGCAAATGTAAGCACATTTGGTGCCATAGTGTGCGTGCCTGTTTGCGGGAGGAGGGTGCCTTTAATTGGCTATTGGTCGGTGAGCGTGGGTGGATGGAAGGGTTGTCCAGGTCTCCTCTATAACTCCTTGGGGAATTTGTTAAAATTAAATGCAGAAATCATGCATTGATTGATTAATTATTAAGGCTTAACAAGGAATAATAAAATCATAAGTAAATATTTGTTATATAAATATTTCTCTAGTTATTTTTCTCAAACCACATGTACGCTTTATAAAATAGTTTGTTCTTTTCCAAGTTCAGGAGAAATACAACGCATTAAATATATTAACAGCAATTAGAGTAAATATATTCAATGATATTCAATAATTAAATATAGCCTTTGGCAAATTATTACACCCTTAACTCCCCTCTCTCCATGGGCTTTCCACACCTGACACAACACCGACCCACCGACCGACCGCTCACCACATGTCGTATTAGTAATAATAATTTACACATTTGTGCAGGGGCTCCTGCTTATCCTGTACCAGCTATATTGTTGTTGTTCTTGCCCAATCAATAGTCAATTTCAATGGGAGTTGTGCATGTGTCCGTGTGCTTTGATTGGCGGTTGTTTAGGCCACTAACCCTTCCCGCTCCCTTGGCCATGTCGCTGCTGTTGGCCAATTGATTTGTTGGTCTCTTTGCTGTCGTCACTCGAAACCCCTTTGGAGCCGGAAATGCCACGCAATTTGTTTGTTCGCACTCAAGCCGCAAACATTGTGAAATTAACTTGTTAGCCATGCAGCAGGGTGAGGCCAAAACGGAAATGGTAGTGGAAGGAGGCGGCCAGGACGCAGGACGCAGGACGAGGGACAACGGTCGGCGGGCGTGGTTGCCCTGGTAATTGACATTCGATTTGCGCTGGGCCTGACTAGAAATTGTGGTAATTGGTTTCGCACTGGCCTAGATCATCAATCGGGAAAGGCCAACAATAAACTCCCTACCACTCGCTGAAAGTAAATCAAACACTGGGCATTGGTAATTGACCGCAACAAAGTATTAGAAATGCGGTTAAAATGTTTAAATGAAGTGTACTGAATCATGAACTAAAACAACATAATAATAATAATTAAATTGGTTAAGGGACTTTAAGCAGCGGTCAAGAAATTACAATTAAATTTATAAAAGGCTAAAGAATTGCTCTATAAAATAATAGTACTAACAAAAATCAAGTCAGCCTGGAGTTTCATTGTCATTACTCTAAAACCTTAGTCAAACTCAACCATATCACATTCTCCATTAGTCAAGCACAGAAGCAACATCTCCCAAATTTCCACAAACGACATATATAAATTTTCGACTATTTAAGTTTTTACCTATTTTTTTTTTTTGTAACAAAATCCTTGATATGTCTAATAAGAGCAAAAGTAGCACAGATTCAGCCCAAATGAATTTACAGAAAAGTGAGAACAGATCTCTTCCCACGGTCATGGACTCTCAGTTGCAGGCGGGATCAGCGGCTTGGAAGACTCGAGGCCAAAGACTGGGAATGGTAGCCTCTCCTGCGGCCACCGTATCCGTGCTTCCGCGTCGCGTGAATAATGACATTCCCCGAAATGTTAATTGCGATTACCATGAGGAACTCTTGCAGTTTGTTCAGAATCATGGTCTTGCGGATTACGAGGAGATCGAAGATATTCCAATCATCGGCCGGGATCATCCGAATTCTAGCCAGGCGGCTTTGGCCGGATATCGATACCGCACCCGGAGATAGATACCGAGCAAAAGTAGGTCCAGGCTCCATCGATGTATCCTTGCTTCCGCCTGCCAATTTCCGCATCGATTCGCTTACTTTTTTCCCTTGCAGGTGCCTTCATGGCAACGTTAAGTGGCATCCAAGCTGCAGTAAATCCACACCCGCCGTGTCATGCTCATGCTCCTGCTGTCCGCTAGCTGGTTGATGGCTTGCGTTTAAATTTGAAGTGCTCCTGCAGTGGGAAAAATATGTAAGTTGGACTTGCTGAGGAACTGTCTCATGGCCTTCTAGTAGAGTTTATTTTTCAGATTGTCCACATCATATTTTCCGGCAGAACTGAGACAATGTATACGTTATTATTTGTAGAATATATTCATAGAAGAAATACAACCTTTTGAGTTTTACTTTCCATTTAGTTGAGACTATGTTGTCCAAGGAGTTCTAGGAAGATAAATAATTAGTATTTTCACCTTAAATTCCCTTTAAATTTAAAACTTACTTTTCCCAGTGCGTAGTGAACTGCAGCCTCGACATCCTTCGCCCGCTCCTGATCCTTTGGCTGCTCATGGCGCTGGCAACGACTTCATTTGCAACATCAATCGCAACCTCATCAAGTTGTCTGCTGGCAGCCGCTCTCATTACGCCTGATGGCTGCCTGCCGCCGGAGCAGGGACTGCGTTTAATAAAGCGTACGCCAGCCGGCTGAGTCAAATCTGGCTGGGATGCGAAAAGTAGTGGGGTCGTCCCGGGACCCCCTGGTCCCAGGGCGGCTGGGTTTAATTAGCTTTAATGGCTTAATGCGGGCCATTGCCGTTTGGGCCAGGCCAGGCCAGGCCCTGGTCATAACGGCCAGAGGTGATGGGTGACACAACCGCAGGAGCACCAGCGGCGTTCGTCCCTCTGCTAAGTTGTTTCCGATTTGCCACCTCGTCCCGGGGTTTGGCTCAAAGTGCCTCCCAGGGAGTGCCACTCGAGTATTAATGGAGGCCAACCATCGTCCCGTCCCGTGACACTTTAAAGCAATTTTCCTGCCAAACAAATTTCCGGTGAAGCGCACAAAAAGTTCTCCGGTCTCGACTATTTATTTGGCCCCAATTGCGAGCATCTCGGCTCCGGCGGCGACCCATTCACACGTAGCACACAACTCCTTCTTCTCGTCCTGCCAAGAAACTTTGCCTCATAACTCCGCATTGAGGAAGATGCATATGCAACACGTCCCTGCCATTCCCAGCTGCAATGACTCAGACACCCAGCAGCCACACTAGCTCCACCTGCTCCATGGGTATCCTGCAATCGAGGCCAGAAGGCGGGACATGTTTGCTCACTCTCGGCTTAAGGTAGTCAGATGTTGGCCAGAACTTGACAAGAATCTGTGGAGTATCTGGAGTGGGGTTTCTTTATCGTATAAGTAAGCGACTGTGGTAAAAAGTTTTTAACCAGATTTCCCAGATAAAATGTCCCTTATTTATTGGATATTTGATTATTTAATGAGGTTCTATTAAACTGATTATTTAATTTTTAAAAGTAATCGTTAAATCAAGTGTAATATTAAATATACCTTTTTGTAAACATATAACTATTTAGGTAACTTGTGTATTTATTTGGTGATTGTTTCAAGAAAACCTCCCTTATTGTATAAATAGAATATTCAATATTAAATTCCAGGGTATTCAGGTTTGCTACCCTTTTAACCTGCTTCTCCCCACCCGGATCCCACTGATGTATAGCTGAAAGTTGCTACTTTTTCTTAGCTGTTCGACTTTTGCAGCCAACACGAAATGCTTTCGGGCATTCAAAGTGAACTACGGACAAGTGAAGGATGTGCTCAGGGGGCTGGGAACTCCGGGATAAGGATGCGCAAGAGTAAAAAGGGCGCCAAGTTAATTGAAAAGTATTGTTTGCTATTTCGTGCCATTCCGTTCTCGTCACACTGTTGACACTTCTCCAACAAAGTGGAGGCACGGATGCCGGGCTGGTAGTTCATTGTCAATTCATATTTAAAACACTCACCTCTCCTCCGGAAAAGTGCTCCATGCTTAGCGAAACTTCCCTCTCCTTCCGGACAGTAAAAGTAGTTAAATCTTTTGGAGACAGCTTTATAAAACTAATATTTATTTGATCTCTTCATGGCTTACGATCGCATTCGTTGAGCTACTGGTTATTTTTATACGTACGTACACATTTATGGGGCTAGTAAAAGCCCTTACTAGGTTATTATAAATTATTGCCCTTTACTAAAGCGCCCGGGTTGCAGCGATTTTGAAAAATATGTAAACCTAAGATAAACTATATGTCAAGCTTAATGATATGTGTGTAGGGTGTATAAGTCGATAGGGAGATGCTTCCACAAAGCTGCGTCCGTCCTATGGGCTTGGTCTATTATGTAGCTTCTATAAAATAGCTTTAGTTTGCTTGGCAAATTAGAATATAGAATATGGAAAGCAATTAACCATTTTCGTAGCTTACTTTACAACCTACTGGTGGTGATGATGATTTATATATATAAATAAGTCCTGATTCTATCTTTGCGGCCGTCCCTGCGTTTCCTATCTTGCTATCACGAACAATCTAACAACTAATTAACAATAGCTAAAAACTTATTAATAAATAGTAATGAATACAGAGATATATAATCAAGATATTGTGTTGTGCGAAAAACCACTGATAACTAGAACGCATACAGGGGGGAGAGCGGTTGAATCGAGATTAGGTTCCTTGCTGAAATTTTATACATTTAGTTCTAAAGATCTATGAGAATTATTCGGCATATTTCTGGACAGTGGATCGGGTTCTCAGCTGAGTATAGCCGAGTGCGGCTTCGCCTTGCCATTCTTGCTGATCTGTGCATTGTGCCCTGAAAAAAATGCTATAGTTATTTGCAAATCCATTCAATAGTGTTCAAAAATGTCTATTAATACGCACCGTCGCTTTGTGTTATGGTGGCCACCCCCATTTGCTTTAGGTTATGGAACAGGGCGCCCAAATTGGAGCGGTCGTCCAGGTATTTGCTCTCCAAGCGAACAACGCCCGGCTTCTTGGACTTGGTCTGCGTATGCCAAACCAAAACTTCGGTGCAATTGTTGCCCCGAGGCTCGATCTGATCCATACGCAGGCCAATGCTCCGCAGGAAAAGATCCTCCTCATAACCGGGCTTGTAAGGCATATTTACATAGGGATACTGCGCCATGTACTCCAAGTTTACAGCAAAGCCGGCCATGTCCACAGGCCAGCGTCGACCGGCCACCCAAGAGTCCAAAAATGCAACCACCTTGCCCTGGGAATAATGAAATAATTATTTCTGATTTAAATTGAAAGTTATGAGCCTCACCTTGCGCACTACTGGCCCGCTGATGGCGTACTCGGCAATTAGGCCGACGGGAAACATGGAAACCCTCTGGGTATTCCTGATCTCCGAGAAGAGCCTCAGGTCGTAGGTGTTGTCGTCGTCCCCGAAGTAGAGGATTCCGTTGGTGAGGTTGTGCTGCCGCAGCCACTGCAAGGCGGCCCTTCGATTGGCCACGCCCCGCGGTGCAGGATCCACAGACCGGAACTTGCTGGGCATCGGGCTGACCATGTGGGTGAAGGGAATGCCTAAGGAGACACGATTTTCACATTATTACAGTGCACTTCTAAGAAGCAAGGCCACTTACCAAACCGATTGAGCAGCGTGTCCATGTAGCCGTTGCATTTCTGCTGATCATCCGCCACCAGCCAGTGCAATCGTGGGACGTGGAGCAGCGTGTGCGCCAGGCGCGTGAGTTCCGGAATCTGTTCCCGCCGGGGATATGTTGGGGTGACAAAATAGATCACCGGCAACTGTCCATACTCAGAATTGGGCTTGTCCTGCATAAACAGCCGCCGATCCTCGTAGCTCTCGCTGCAAACGTGAACGGTGTCGTTGAGTGGCCGGAAATTTATTCTATCTATGTGAGAAGAGAGAAACAAGAGTGATTAGTAGGGTCACACGGTTCAATTAGAATTCGCCATGATGCCATGATTTAATCAGAATTTACAAATACTACAGAAATTCGCTCATGCTCGTGTCTCCTCTCATTGACCCCGGGGGCCCCAGACGTGCCATAGTGCCCAGATGAGAATCCGGCGCTTCAAAGCGATGGCAAACAATCTCAACTGCTCAAGAGGTGCTAATCGGTGTCTCTTAGATACTTTGCGTACGAATGATTTACTTAAGCCTAACATAAAGTGCTCCGTCACTTGGCAAACACACTGGGGGGCAGAAATCGGTTGATCAGGGAGAGCAGATAGATACAGAGATATCCCAGCTAATAACCTAATGGGTTAATCCGTGTTGGGAATCTTTCGCCTGCCATCAAAGCGTTAATGTGTTTTGATCGACTGCGTGCGCCGATGCCATTAGAGCAGCACCTGGCCCATTAATCGGGAATGAAAAGCGTAGCGCACGCAACTGGGATGGCATGGTGGAGCGGGACCGATGGATGACCGTGTTCCGATTCAGACGGCTGATAACCCGATGTCCTGTTGGGACAACGGAACCCAAAACGGGGCAAAACTATCCCCCAATATGTGTGATTAAATATTGACCGAGCAAATAGAAACCAAAATGTCACAAAGGCGGGCTCGATCAACCGATATATTGGAATATGGCGGGGTTGGGGGCTTTTCCATATGACGAATACTTACGTATTCGTTACCCTCCCAGCTCCAATTGCACTCAGCACTCCCCCTAATGAACATTAATGTTTGCCGGTATAGTAATCGGCACAGACACTGATAGCGGGGCTGCCCCACACGTGCCTGGGGGGTGACTTGGTTTTTCGTCTGGTGATGGTGGTGATGGAGTCACCACCACCATCATCTGCCCCACTTTGCCTAACGATAAACCAAGCACTTATCGATGGGGTGCGACAGCAATCTGGTCATAATCACACGCCCACTGATACGTACACACACGTACACGCCGGTTAATTATGACCCATATCTGGATTGAGATTTCCCCATGCACCTGATCTACGACCGTATGTTAGTCACAAAATGTTATTGGCTTCGCTTTATCGCATTCATTCACAAATTCTTTGTGAGTTCATTTATCAAAAGGATTGGTAAAAGGGGGCCTTCATAAATAGTAGTATTCTTTCAAAAATTGGATCTCTTGAAATATCAAGTAAATAAAAAGGGCTAATACGTTGATTAATGACTTTGGTGGGGGCATTTCTTTGTAAAGTGTGTCATAGCTCTGATAGTTCTGGTTTTAAATCGTTTTATTAGTGGGAATTTCAGAATAAAAAGCGGGTGTGGCTTTTGTTATAAACATAACAAATAAACAGTGTAAATGTAACTGAAGGTCAGAGAAAAGTCTGAAGGTCAAGCCATAAGTCTCACCGCTTCCATAAAAACTTTACTACTGTTTCCACTTACAAATTATGATAAGATTCAAAGCTATAAAGAATAATCGAACTATTTATTATTACAGGCATGTGCACTGCGCCAAGTTAATCGTAATACAATTCGAAAAGCGGAAACCTAAAACCGTCAGTAAATGTGCAAAGCCAAGCGCTTTGATAAGCAACAGCAACCCAGAATGATATATAGAACTAATAATGGAGTGATGAGTGAGTATTTTTAAATAAATTTGTATTGAGTTTATATAATAACTAATCAGTCAGTCCACTGTTTTTATATCTCTGATAATACGCTGACTTCCTAGGCATATAAAGTGATTGAACTCTTATCTCAGAAGCCCAGTTCTTCTCAGATAACAATAAAAATACTAATAAAACAGGGGAGCCCCCAACCGAACCGGTTAATGTGAGATTTATTCAACATGTGTTTCAAATTCTGCTGAAATTAAGTTCCTAACAGGCATCTTTCGATTGAAAGGCAGGCTCGCAGTGCATTTAACAATTTGTAAATATTTGTGTAGACAATTTGAGGCCAATTTGGTTTTACGGCTGCGTGTCCCAAAGTGCATAGTGTGCAGGAGGGCTTCACCTCCCCCAATTCCACTTACAATTGCCAAGGGGGAGGCTCGACACGCGCACTTGGAATGATACTAAAATAGACTCGAAACAGATGAGAACGATGAATAAAGGTGCTTGAGTGAGTGCTGGCGTATTATAAATATATTCAGACCCGGGTTTGCCATTGCCAGAGGCAACAATGGCGAGTGCCAGACAAGATGTTGATAAAATTCTGGGCAT
The DNA here is from genome assembly GCA_008042775.1 of Drosophila pectinifera. NCBI lineage: Eukaryota > Metazoa > Arthropoda > Insecta > Diptera > Drosophilidae > Drosophila > Drosophila pectinifera. Next base: position 93,051 of record VNKC01002106.1, read on the forward strand.
GCTTAAATTATACTTGCGAAACGAGAGGCAATCTGAGTTGTTAGGTTCACCTAGCTAAAAGCCAATTAACGCTTTTTGAGATGTGCTAAATCAAGAGACGCGAAGCTAGTAGTAGCAGCAATTAGACAATTGGTGTCACTCAAATTTGAATGAGGGAAGCACTTACCCCAGCTTGGATTTATTTGCTGCCAGCTCGACTTGGGATCGCATGACTATAAAAAACAAACTGAGTTGTTTGTGTTTTACTAACCCAAGACGCAACAAGAAAATCTCATTAGCATTTGCTTTGCTTTAACAGACAGCCAAGAGGATAATTGGCATTGAATCCGATGCGTAAATTAATCGATATAAACACATTGTGCTGCTTTTGCAAATCTAGCTTTTATTTCCCAAGAAAGCAAATTGCGGAATTAGCCTATAAATAACCGATAAAGAGAGCAGGAAGTCGTACTCAAATATACCCTACCTAGATGACAAAAAAAACAGGCTTTTTATCAGAGCTGTCTAATTTCTATGATTTAATTTCAAATTAAATTAAATTATATACATGGGTATATGATGTCCTATAATAAAAAAAATATTAAACTAGAAAATGTGTTTATTACCCGATTCTTTTCATTTGCATAAATTAATTATATAGTGTTTTCTCTGAACAGGTCTACCTAGCCAAGTGAAAAGCCAAGCCAACTAAAATCTGTGACCTTGTCCCGGCATTCGCTGATGTCTATAAAAAACGACCGACCGACAAGCGGAGCAATGTAATTGCCATTGGGCAAGGGTGGGTGGCAGCACATCCACCTATATATCGCGATTTCGAAAAGACAATAGTTACAAAATAGATCCAATTACTGTTAAATAATAAAAAAGCCAGCTGGCTAACCGGTGGCAGAAGTCGCAAAGGCCAAAAGCCGACGAATTACATGCGCTAATTACCTCCGTCGATGACTGGTCGGTGATTAGGGGGACTCGGGAGCAGAGTGCTATCTGGTTGGTGAGTCAGGGCGACTATCAGAGCCCCGACGAATTCCATTTGAGCGTTTAAAAACAGCTTATAGAAGCGATGAATGGAGCAATTTTAGTTGCTTATCAACCGTAGGAGAAAAAATAAAATTAAGAATAAATAAGTTCCTTTTTACAGTCAATGGAAATTTGAGTTGCGTACTTATCTACGTATATTTTTAAAGCCGGAAACAGAAGGAATAAAGTCATAAAAAAGAAAAGAAATATATTAGAAAGGCCTCAGCTTGAAGTCCCCTACCTAAGCAGGGAAATTCGGACAGCCTGACAAACAGATAGACCGCACTGATATGCTCCACCTTAATGTAGAGTGCCTTCTGCTTTGATTGGCAGTGAGCCAACTGGGAAAGTGAAAGTGGAGGCACAGAGGCGGCGAACTCACTTTCGGCCAGCAGCGGTCGTGAGAATGCACTTAACTGGGCTTCCGCCTATGGGAGCACTGGGGGAAATCAGGGTGGATTCGGGGACAGAAGCGTGACTTACATATTTCTCGCAATTTTTTCCAATTTCTTCGGTTAAACTTGAATCTTAGAACTTTGGAATATTGCTTAGTTGTTTCTTTTTTCAACTCCCTGAAGGGAAACTCTTCATTTAAGGGAAATTCCTCCTCCAAGAGCAACTCCCTATCTTTGAACCCTTCTCGATTTTTATTTTTAATCTTGACTCTTTTAACATCTAAATCTTGCTGAATAGTTTCTTCTTCCAACTTCTTGACTCGCTGGAGCTCCAACTTGAAATGCAACTTCTCCGTGGAGGGCAACTCCCTCGCCCGACTGGACCTTGTGGCCCGCTTACCTAAGTCTTTGTGGGAGCCCTCGTAGTCCGAGTCATCGGAGCCACCGCCCAGTCCCAGGGCGAGGCGCTTGTCCACACTGAGGGTGAGGTAGCAAAAGGCGATGAAAAACAGCACTCCGCCCGCCAGGGGCAGCAGGCAGCGACGACGCCCCTTCCGGGCCATGGCCGGTGGTGCCAAGGAGCAGGCTGTAGTAGTGGAGCCGCTGTGGTTGCGCAGGTGGTAATGATGGTGCTGTTTCTGCGGTCCCCGCTGCTCGATGTCCTCGTTATCGTCGTCGGAAGTCTGCGCCCCGAGCGCCTGGTAGTGAGCACTTGACATTATGCTGGGATGCGGTTGCGACTGCAGATGCGGATAAGGATGTGGTTGAGGTTGTTTTCGTTGTGCCTGTGATTGGGGTCTCGGGCATCAGCTGGGGTGGTGGTGGATTCGGTGGCTGAGGTGGAATCCTGGGTGCTGCTGCTGCTGCATCCCCCGGCGGCCATCGGTGTTGAACCGGGCTCAAGGCCAGCCTTCTGCTCTTCCTCGTGCCTCCTCCTCCTCCTGTTCCTGCTGCTGCTGCTGCTGCTCTTGGCAAACACGATCTGCTTATTATACAATTTCTATAGTTGCTCCGCTCCGAAATTATGCAAATTCCCTCGACATTTCTGCACTCGGCCGTTCTGCTTCGGCCCCGCTGCTGCTCTGGCTTGTTGCTATAAAAAAACCACCCAAAATGTCACAGCACAAACGCGAGTTCGGAATCGGAAGCACACAGAACACGCAAAGACAGCGCCGCAATCACTAAAATCACAGCAAATATTGCTTATTTCTGCCCGTCGTCGTCTCCCTTCGTCTCGCGCGCACTCTCTGTCGCACCGTCCGCTTTTTATTGTTTTTGTTGTCGCCTCGCACGGGGAGCTGTCTGTTGTTGTTTTAACGGCGAGTTTTTTCAGTGTGACCGCGCTGAGGTGAGGTTATACCATATCACAATATTCAAGAAATACCATTTATATCAGGCATAAAAAGAGCACTAAGAGGTAGAGAAACTCGAAAAATGTTCTCTGAGAAGAGGAAAATAGCTTTGTTGAAAATATGTGGAAAATTTGTTTGAATAAAACGTATTTATGCAAAAAGCGAGCTAAAAACGTAATTTTCTCTTATTAAGTATACAAGTAAATATATCGATAACGCTATCGATAATTTCATTGGTTTGGCTCTGTCGATTCATAGCGCACAATTTCAAAAGTAATCTAGGGATGTGACAATTTATACGACAAAAAATAAATAATTTAGTTTTTACCCAAAAAAATTAATTACTTTAAAAAATCTTTTAGCTAATGTATCTAAGTATTTAAAGGCAATGGCGACAAAGAATGTCTAGAATTAACTTTCAACTAAATACATTTCTGTTCTGTAATGAAATAGATTAGATAACTTTATGTTACACTTTATAAATGCTAGTTTGATTTAGCGATTTTCTTCAGTCAGCGTAATTAGAGCTACTCAGGATTTGTTCTCAATTAGACTAGATCCCGACCGGAACTACGGTTTTTGGAGCACCCTCTCCATTTACCAGATAAGTGTCGAACACGTTGCCACCGTATCTAATCTAATCTTAGTAGGTACCCGATTTTAATCATTATTACTTAACCATAACGGGCTTTGTCTGGATGATTGCGATTACTAATATTTGACTTGGCTTCCATTTCGCAATTTTGTTAGCCACTATTTTCCCACCACCCTATCCAGATCCCCTCTAGAAATTTCAAGTCAAGCTGATCCATTACAAAACAGAGAACGTGTTACATTTATTTTTTAAAGTTTACATTCGGACAACTGTCGACAATTGCGTTTGTTTAATTGGTTCAAATACAAAAATGAACAATCTTAGTGTTTTCTTATTGTTTTTTTTTTTTTGTCTTTTGTTAAGCAAATATTACAATTAAAAGCCACTTAGTATCTCACTTTTTGCGCTGCTTTCAGTTGCTTCCGCCGCAGTATCCGTTCACTCCGCGAGCTGCGCTGCAGCCTCGCGTGTCACCGATCAGACAGCAGCGGATGCGGTTTGTTTTTGGAAAGAGCTAACCCTGCACTTATGGAATAATTAACTAAATGTTTATGAAGAAAACTCATAGGTGGATCAGTGGGCTGTCCGACGTCTAGGCGACTTATATGTTAGCCTTGATGACATCCTCCAGACGCGCGGCATTGGCGCCGGCGAACTCCTCAACCTTGGCACCGTTTTTCAGGAACACGAAGGTGGGCATGCTAGAGATGTTGTAATCCATAGCGATGTCTTCGCACATGTCCACATCGACCTGAGAAGAGACTTTGGTAAACTAGATCTGTTTAAGGCCTTTAAGTTTGGAAACCCACCTTCAGGACGACGACGCTTTCGGCATACTGCGTGGCCAGCTCGGCCAGCTTGGGCGAGATCAGCTTGCAGGGGCCGCACCAGGTGGCGAAGAAGTCTAGCACCACCAGTTTGCCGGCAGCCTTGCTCAGCTGGGTCTGGAGGTCATCCTGCAAAAGGAAAATGTAAATTGTTAATAATAGATTGGGACACATTAGAGCTATTGATTTTCTAATTTTCCGATGACCCAATTTCGCTGTAATTTCCTATCAAAGGTGCAAGTTTAATGAGGAATCATGCGATTCGGGGTTATCATACATTGATCCGACTATGGATGAGGGGGAGGACCCCATCATTATCGCTGTCAGGTGCGCGATAAGGCGATTTAGTTCGAACTCAAAGTTGTCACACATCCTCCCCAAAGTTGCCGAGTTGTAATCAGTCCCAGTAATCACCTATTGAAGGGTTCAATATTTGTGCTATTGGCCGTACTCCTCAGTATTTGGCCGAGAGAGCCAACAACAAATCAATATTTCCAGAGTTTCAAAAATAATTGTATGTATGCCAAAGGGTGTGGTGTGGTGTGGTGTTGCTGGGGGCGATTCCTGGCCCCGCCTCGCTCATGTCACGTTTTCCCAATGACCTTTAATTAATTGCGGGCGATGGCAATCGCAGAACAGAACAGGCAAAGAAATGGTTTTAATGGAATTGTCGTTTCTCCTGTGGAATGGGCAACCGGTTTGCTGGAATTTGCATAAATAATTCACTTGCCAACTTAATACAGCCGGTTGTTTCTTTCCAATAAAGTTATTTTTGGTTGGCTTAGATCATTTTACCATAAGTGTGAAGACTAGTGATGATTAAGATTTTCCTGGTACCTGATTCATGGGCTATTGCCAAAGATCATCGAATGATGTTTGGGAAACATACTGGTTTATTGTGACTCAAAGAAGAGATGTGAGAAAGAAATAGAATATAGATTTCCATGATTCATCACATTGGCCAAGCAATGACTTCACATGTTTTCAATGTAATAAGTAGATTATAACTTTTTATAATTCTTCAGTCAGTGAAAGTTGTATAAACCACATATAACAAAAAATATTGCAATTTTGTATTATAAAAAAACTTATAAAAATTTATATTTTTATAAATAATGTATATAAGTCATCATTATATAAATCATAAATCATAAAACCGGATTTGGATTTAATAATTAATCAATTTTCATATGGCACTGGCATTGTATCTTAGAAATTTAATACTTAGAAATAGAAACATACATTATGAAATGTTATTTATTCATTCATTTCTGAATAAATAAGTAGAATTTGATTTGTTTGTTCCGATTGTTCTGGTAGTTTCAAGTGGTTTCTGATAAGCGGTCTATTTTATTTATTTTTTTATGCGGTTGCTGTATAAATTTAGACCACAAGAGGGGGCAATGTTAGAGAGCGTCGCCTATACGTATGTACATATTTATGTATATGTGTTATTATGAAATTGAATTATCAGAAATGCTTAAGTATATTTACTCACATTTGCCCTGACGTAACCGGACCGGTTCGTCACCCCCTTGAACCCCTTTCTCCATCTCTACCTCTTCCCAACGTGTCTGTTTATCTCCCCTTTGAACCGCTGTTCGTATAGCGCGCGCAACTTTGGATCGCCGAGCACACCCTGTGTGTATAGCAACTATTTCGCATTTCTAACCAACAAACCCAAGCCTCGACCACGACCGCGATAATGAACTGCAAACTCATGCCAGAGGCATACATACATCTGCGTGTGTATATACTATACTGCCTCCATACAGTATATGTGGAATAGATTACTAAATGGAGCAATTTGAAAATTCAAAATTCGAATTCCGTTAGCGGTTGGTCGATTGGAGATGATATCATGGCGCCGCTCGAACCCTTCCTTCCCCCGCCATCTAGCATTGCCATCCATTTTCTCTTTCGTTCGCTGCTTTCGTTCGTTTGTGTGCGAGCGCGGGGGGATGGACGGCAAAAGCGTGGAAATTGGAATGCCAATTGCGATTCCAATGCCATATTTTTCGTGCCCCAGGCGAAAATCTTTATGGAAAACCTAACTGTCGGGGTTGGGAGGTCATCAGGTTACCCAACCGCAGATGACTCGGCGGGAAAGGCCGAGGCGCGCAGATCCGGATCCGGCAGATGTGACTCACCTTGTCTTTCACCTGGTACACCATGTTGACGGCGGTTGATGTGGGTTTTGAAAGCGTTAGAAATGTTCAAAAGTTACTTAATTAGCACTCAGCCAGCTCTTTGCACCGCGCAGCTTGAAAAGATTTTACGAGAGAGCGTGCTTTGCGAGTTGCTTTTATAGATTTTCGTCGTATCCAGTGTTGCGAATCTAGCTATTTTCTGGACAGATCTGTTATTTAGCGTTATCTGAAACTGGAAACAGACTAGCAGGTTAGCCTCCTATTTTGGCTATTTCACAAAAAATAAATGTGCTACATTTAAGCTATTTTAAATAATATCAAGTTCTAAAAATTTTCAAACATTTAATGTTTGCAATGCATTGAATTTTAGCCATGTTTTACGTTCACATTTACATGCGAAAAAAGCCAAAAATTAATAAATATAGGAAAGACATTTTTATGTTGTACTTAAAAACAAAGAAGTAAAGATTTCCGGGAAATATGTATATGTTTATTGTCCGACTAAGCGAAAAATATAACTGCAAATCTATTCGGAAAGGCTGAAATGTCATCACTGGCTGGCTGTACTGTACTGTGTTGTTAAGTGAGAGCTCTAGAGTGTTCGGCAAGATGTGCGTCAAGTTAATATCGCATAGTTAGCGTCGAATTGGAACGGTGGGAAATGAGCACGGAGGGGATTTTTTTTTAATTTATATTTTAAATAAGTAACTAAATTTGGTGGAAATTTAAATAAAGTCGTTTCGCCACGATTTGAGAAAATCGCTTTACAGTGGGGGCGTGAAAATCAGCCGTCACAGAAGGCGCGAGCTCAGGAGCTGGAACCAGTTATGAACCAGTTACTCCACCAGACTAAAAGCCATGTTAATATTCAAAATATTGGCGGGG
>VNKC01002112.1:0-78340 GCA_008042775.1 Drosophila pectinifera
CGATTTAAGGACCCAAAAATCAGCATTTGACGTCTTCTGAAGAGCATAATTAAGCCAAAACTGGAATGACAGCCAAGTGCCGTTCATATTCGGAATCGCCGCTAAAATCTTAATTATTTAATAATAAAATATTGTCTTAAAAATGACTTGACCAAAAATTAGGATATAAAAATGCCGATTTAAGGACCCAAAAATCCGCATTTGATGTCTTCTGAAGACCATAATTTAGCCAAAAATGGAATGACAGCCAAATGCCGTATACTGTTCGATTCGCCGTTAAAATCTTAATTAGTTAGAATTAAAATAATTTAAATATGGAACAAAAAAATTTTGGCCAATTTTTGAAAAAATGATAAGGGGTTACATCATTAAAATTGTCAAAAATTGGCAAAAAATTTATTTCTTCTGATCTCTAAACTCAATATGCAGATTAATTAACCAAATAAAAACAAAGATAGAACCGCTTTCCGATTGGAAATTAAGGCTGTTTTGGCTGAGTTATGAATATTTTAAACTTAGATTTTTCCAAAAATGTTGATTAAATCTTCTTAATAACATAGTTTGGCAAAAAATCAAGTGAGTCGATATGCAGATTAATTAACTATATAAAAACTAAGATAGCACATCTTTTCGATTGGAAATTAGGGCTGTTTTGACAGAGTTATGAATATTTTTTTATTGAGATTTTTCCAAAAAAATTAGAGTCTCTGAAGAGTACAGCGAATATTATGGTATTTTACCCTCATCGATATGTGAAATTTGTAGGAAATAGGGTAATTAATGTGAAGTTTTACGGGAATTCCCCTGGGTCTTCCATAAGGAAAATAAGGTCTTTGATAATAAGAGACAAGCATGTGCCATTCACCCAGAAGTTTTAAATATTTAAACTTATTGAAAATACCGAAATATATCGATTATTAAGATATTTAGCATCACTAGTTGTCGCCACAGCATATTGCGATGCTCGTTGATCCTGTGGCAGGAAAATACGTCTGCTGTATTTTTCGATAACCCCATCGGATATTTGAGCGGTCGCGCATTCGGTCACACTGGCCCTTATCAGGCCCAATACGAACCAACGACGACTGAGAGCACGATGAAGGATCTCTTCTGGCACTTGGTGGGGATCAGCACCGGCCTGAAGATCCTCCTCATTCCCGCCTAGTAAGTGGCCATGCCTCCAGCTGCTGAATAACTGAAACTCAACCAGAACACTGCAGCCATTCCACAGACTTTGAGGTGCACCGCAACTGGCTGGCAATCACGCACAGCTTGCCGCTAAACCGGTGGTACGTGGAGGCCACCAGCGAGTGGACACTGGACTACCCGCCCTTCTTCGCCTACTTCGAGTGGCTGCTGTCGCAGGTGGCGCGGCATGTGGATCCCCGGATGCTGGAGGTGCACAACCTCAACTACGAGTCCAAGGCGACGGTCTACTTCCAGCGGCTGTCGGTGATTGTCACGGATCTGGTCTACGTCCTGGGCGTGCGCAGCTGCCTGGGAGCACTGGGTCTGGCGCGCGATGCGCAGCAGCACTTTGCCGGCGCCATGCTGCTGCTGCTCAACGTGGGCCTGCTGTTTGTGGACCACATCCATTTCCAGTACAACGGCTTCCTGTTCGGCATCCTGCTGCTGAGCATTGGCTGCCTCATCCGTCAAAGGTACCTCTGGAGCGCCTTTGTCTTCGCCGTCCTCCTCAACTTCAAGCACATCTTCCTCTACATGGCCCCCGCCTTCGGTGTGTATCTGCTGCGCTTCTACTGCCTGGAGCAGGCCAGCGTGGCAGCCATGGCGGCAGCAGTTATCAAACTACTAGCCGTGGGTCTCACGCCGTTTGCCTTGGCCTTTGGACCCTTCGTGCAGCAACTGCCGCAGGTATTGTCCCGTCTATTTCCCTTCAAACGCGGCCTGACGCACGCCTACTGGGCGCCCAATTTCTGGGCCCTGTACAACACCGCTGACAAGGTGGCCGCCAGCGTGCTCCGAGTACAAACGGGCTCCGCCTCGACCACATCGGGCTTGGTGCAGGAAGTGAAGCATTCTGTGCTGCCGGCCATCACGCCGCCTGTGACGTTCGCTCTCACTGCCCTCTTCATGCTGCCCATTCTGGTAAAGCTCTTCAGGAGTTCCAAAAAGTAAGGCACTATAACGCTGTTTTCTTCGTTTCCCATCCGGTTAAGCCTCGCGCCTTGGGACTCACCAGATGTGGAAAACTGAAGTTAAACTAAAATTCTCAGCTGTAACTCCTCTTTAATTCACTACTTCCTTCTTCTTACAGACAAAGTCCTTTGGTCTTTCTCCGCGCCGTGGTCTTGTGTGGCTGCTCCTCCTTCGTATTCGGCTGGCATGTCCATGAAAAGGCCATCCTCATGGTGCTGATTCCGCTCTGGTAAGTTTTCTACCTTCCTACTTACCCAAAAGGAGAAACCCAACTAACTCCCCCTGTAACTATAACCTTGCAGCCTGCTGACTTTGGTAAACCGGGAGGATGCGAGATACGCCTATATACTGGGCATCGCTGGCTACTTTTCGCTGTTCCCGCTGCTCTTCGACCCCGATCTCTTTATTCCCCGCTACTCCCTCTATATGTCGTACGTGGCTATGATGTACGGTCAGCTGTATCGCATCTTTCCCGGCTTCCGGGGCTTCCACGCATTGGAGTGGCTCTACATGCTGGGCTTCCTGGCCATTCCCCTGTACGAGCACCTGTTCGCCTTCCTGCTCGGTCTGGACACGCGGCTGCCCTTCCTGCCACTGCTGCTAACCTCGGTATACGCGGCCCTCGGAGTCCTGTACTTCTTTGGCGGCTACTACTTGTACGCCTTGGGCATTGTCTGGGGTAAGGCGGCATTGCCTCCAACCTATCCAAAAGCGACGGCGTCTGTTAAGAGAAAACGAAAGACTAAATAAACGGAGAGAAAGATAGAGAGTAAGAGACAGTAGAATGAGCTTCACCAGAAATCTAGATACATGCATAGCTCGTGGTGGTGCAAGGCGCCTGGCGCAGCAGCCAGTGCGGCGCCGCTGGGCCATGGTCACGGTCTACACCCCAAGAGAGACAATGGACAATGGCCGCTTAAGCGGAAATCGGTGCGGGGCAGGTAGCGATCGATGCGACCGCCGGCGTCACAGTTGTGTCCCAGCGCATACCTGTTGCTCTGAGCAGATTATGGCCGGGCTTGGGCCATAAAGCAGGAGGTACATACGGTGCACCAGCTGGGATGAGTGGGTGACATTCGTGGAAATTCCGCGGAAAACACCACACTCACTGAATGAATATTATTGTATATCAATTGCCCGGCCCGGCGGCGCACAGCTCAGTTGAGGCCAGTTGCTGCAGCGAAGAACAAGTCGATATGCATATGCCTATGGAGTCCACGGCCAGCTACGGCTGCCAGCAGCCATTCAGGAGGCCACATCCTCATCATCAGCAGCAAGTGCAGGTGCAGGTGTCAAACAAGTAAGCTAGGAGTTAGTTATCCTTTGACCTAGGTGTACCATCAATGGGTTTCTATTGCAGTCAGCCGGATTGTGATGCTTGCTTTCATCGAGGATCCTACATTGAGCTGTCCAGCGGGGCCATGCGACGTGTGGAGGACATTCGCACCGAGGACTTTATCCAGTCGGCGCTGCGCAGCCAGATGTTCGATCTGCGCGAGGCCACGGTGGTGAGGATCGATCACGGCGGTTCCTCCGCCCAGAGAGTGATCATTACCTTCAGCTACGATACGCGGCATGCCAAGGTAAGCTTCAAGTTTCTTAATTTTCGAGTGAGTAAGACTCCTCTCCACTTGCAGGTGCACATGGAGGTGTTGCCCGGACATCCGCTCTTTGTTTATGGACAGGGTTGGGCCTCCTGCAATCCGCAGTTGTCGCTGCAGCTGTACGAGCTCAAGTGCCAGCAGCTGCAGGTGGGCGACATTTGTTTGTCCCTCGTGCCCCGCGAGCAGTCTGCCCCTCTGCCGCCTCCCCTGCCGACGCCAGCCCGTCCGCGGGCTCCTCCGCCGCGTCAGCCAGTGGAATATAATCCGCCGGCGGGTGCTATGCCGCCGCCGTTCAAGCATCCGTATCAGGTGTACGCCCAGATGGCCAACTTTGTCGCCGTCTATACCCAGCACATGATAAATAAGCTTAAGGATTAGGAGGAAGAACTCTAACCTGGAAGCTAACCGAAATAAAAATATTTTTTCTATAATTTTAGTAGCGAATCAGTAATATCTTCATCGATATTTATGGAGTTCGTAAATACATTTAATTTTAAGAGAAATGTAAATTGCTTCCCCTTCTTTGTTAAATAAAGTACAAGCGACAGCAAAAAACATGTCTTATTTGTTTATTTTTAGTTTGCAAGTAAATACGGTTTGAAATTCGATTCCGAATGTGTCCAATGACCGCTATGCTATCGACAGTGGCCCGCCAAATAGGAAAAATTCCCTGATAATAGAGGTAGCACAGCCTCGATAGCAGATGCATTCAACAGTTTTCATCGGCTGATAACAAGTTTCGTGCCTCGAAATAGGGAAATCCCCAACGAAATCCCATTAACGGTCCCCAAGGGAAGCCACATCAAATATTGTCAAGGTTAGATTTTAGATACTGCTATAGTTTCTCCATTGAAATGCACATACATATGTACATCAACACACGGAGTTTCAGTGCCAATCTAGCAACATTTACTTAACTTATCTTGTCACTTACCTTAGTCTTTTCATACAATGTAGTATAAACATCTTTCTGTCAGCAGCTGAACGTCCCAAATTCCGTGTGCTTTGAAGTGAAAGGAAATAGAAGAAATTTTTCTCTTCGACTTTCTCTGCCGATGGGGAGAGGAAATCATCGGATAGATAGCCAGCAACGGTTATCGATAATGAGCTCGTCGGTCCATCGCTAACTGATGGTGTTTAGGACAAAAAAAGAAAATAATATAAAAATAACGCGAATTTCGTGGATAATAACAGTAATTAATGCTCCCTTACCTGGGGCGATTTGATGTCTGCGCTAGCGCCGCCAGTACCCTCAATGAAGGACGCGCTACAGCCGGACAACTACAATGGAGCGACCGAGGAGGAGTCTGCCGCGCTCCACGCGTTCTGCGTTCTCCGGAACAACAATGGCAATAATAATGGCAACAACGTTCCCCTCCCCAATCCCACAACGTTCAGCGAGACAAGCGGCAGCGGGAGCATGAGTGGTAGCGGGAGCACGACCCTCAGTGGCAACGATTCGCTGTGGTCCATGGCCAATAGCTGTAGCTTCACCAACAGCAACAGTAGCATCAGTGCCATCGGAGGCGGAGGTGGCAGCAAGTCACACGAGGTTGCGCAGGCGTTGGCCAACTCAATGGCGTTGCGCAGCCAGCAGAACCGCGAGAACCTCAATCTCAACCTCAACATGAACCTCTGCAAGGGATTGGCGGCAGGCGCTTGCCATCGCAAGGGGTACCAAGGCAAAGGTGAGTCGGCGGTAGGTGGTGCCCTTGGCGCTTAACCTCCACTTCGACATCTCTTTCCAGGCGAATCCGCTGGCAATCCAACGTCCAACAGTGGCGAGGATCTGCGCCTATCGAAAATCATACGACGGCTGGTTAACGAGACCAATCCCGCTGTGGCCTTGGAGCTGTGCGGCAAGCTAGATCAGGCGGTGCGCACGCCCCTCAATATGGGCTATATGTCCTGCTCGTTCCCCTGGATCCTGGACAGCATGCTGACTCTGTTCAAGCAGTGCCCGCCGCCAGTGCTGGAGGAGTGCAGCAAGACGCTGGGATTGATTGGTTACCTCAACCGGAAGTCGTATCCCCTCTACGAAGAGTTTATTCTAAAGAACTACAGGGGCAGCAAGCGGATGCAGAAGTACCTCATTCTCGCCCTGCGCTCCACTCTCAGGTGAGTGTCCGCCCTGTCCCCCTTGATAGTTTCTTGTAATCCAAAACGATATATCCCCCGGCAGCTGCGACACCAAGTGCGAGCTGCATCCGTTCGCCGACAAGATCATGCTACTGCTGAAGGACTTCCTGGAGAATGCAGAGAGCGCCGAGAGCTTTATGGTTATCAGCAACACACTGGTTCTGTTCTCGGCCAGCTACCGTGACGCCTTCGAGTGCCACTTCACCGACGTCGTGGACATTATCATAGGCTGGCAATTGGAGGCCACATCGGGCCAGCCCGCCCAACTCAAGGCCCACTGTGCCCAGGTGCTGGAGCAACTGACGCCGTACTTCAGCAAGCAGATAGACTTTAGCTACGGCCTCCTGGCCCAGTTCGTTGAGGATATCACGGTTCTAGAGGAGTGCGAGAGCGTGGAGGAATCGGCGGAGCGTGTGGGCGCCTTTGTCGGCGCCTTTAATACGCTGCTCAAGTGTCTGGCCCGCATGCAGATATTCGTGGGCATGCCCGCCTGCGAGTCCATTGTCCAGATGGCCGTGGACCATCTGATCAAGATTCTGCCCGGCAGCCTACTTCTGCACTCGAACACGGACGTACTGGTCAATGTCAACGAGTTGCTCTGCATTTGCTTGCTGAACAGCTTCGGGGGCTTGGAGGCCGCCACGCTGGAGCAGCTGCTGCTGTGTCAGTTCGATCATATGCACCGCCTGAGCGAGTCCCAGAGGCTGAGCGTCCTGTATCTGCTTCTGTGCTCCGTGCGGAGGCTGCGTGCTCGCTTGCCGAAGAGCCTCGTACAGCTTATCTTCCAGTCTAGCCCTTACCTGGCGGAGGTGAGGCGCCAGACGCCGGGCGGCAGTGCCTACAAGCTGCTGCTACGCACCTGTCAGGAGACCTTGCTCATCCGGAATGTTCCGTTGCTGCAGCAAGCCTACAAGCATCTGGTCGACGATGTCGACGTCTGTCTGCAGCAACTGCAGGCGAGTTCGGCGGTGGATCCCGTCACAGAGGAGCTCGAGCGCAGGGCCAGCGAGGCGGGAGTGCTCCTTGTCTTCCATCTGGCAGCTTTGGCTGCCTTGGCCAAGCAAACGTCGTCCATTATCGGCATGTACGCGTGCCAACCGTCGATCCTGGAGCTTCTGCTCACCAACTGCCGGGCCCAGGACATGACTCTGTGGAGCAGGTACCCGGCCAGCCACCAAGCCGTATTGGGCCTGCTCGTGGTACACTGCCAGGCGAACCACAACTTCCGCACCAACTCCAGTCTGCTGCGAGATCAGGACTTGGCTGCAGCCGAAAACACGTCGCCGACGGCCAATAGCTTTGCCAGCATCCTGCGCTTCCTGGACACGATTCTGGCGCAGGCGGGTCAGTTGGCGCCGCACAATCTGCGCATCCTGCTGCAGTGGACGCAGCTGCTCTTAGGGGAATGCCGGGAGAAGGCCGGCCTGGTGATGAATCAGCCGCACTTCCAGGGCATTTGCCGAAGCCTTGCATCCAACGCAGCCAAATGGACGCCCCTGGAGAGTGCCGCCTGCATTCAGACGGTGCTGGAGTACGGGCCGCAGGAGCTACACCATCATCTGCCCGAGCTGCTTGTCCTATATCGCGACACTGCACTCCAGCAGCTCCAGGCGCTCGCCGCCAATGGACATCACGCGCCCTTCGTGCAGATCTACGCCCAATTGCCGCTGCACTTGACCCTGCCCGCCTGCGGTAACTCATCCCTGCCCGGGATGACCAGCAGACGTATGTGCGTGTGGCAGCAGAGGATGAGCCAGTGCAGCGCTGTGCGCGATACCGTCTTCCGTGATTTTGTGGAGCGACTGCAGCAGCCGGAGCAACTGCCGCTGACCAACAGCAACAGCAGCAGCGGTCTGCGCGATCTGTTCGTGCGCAGCTGCCAGGTGGCGCCGCAGGACGAGCGGCAGGACAAGCTGTCGCAGTGCACGAGGCGATGTCAGCGATTGGCCACCGCCTGGCTGCAGTTCGAGGCAGCCAGATACTGTGTGGACCAGCGACTGAGGACGACGCTGGGCAAGCCGCAGGACACGTTCCTCGGCTTTGAGGCCATCATCATGCGGCATGCCCGCCTCCTCAGCGGCTGTGCCAAGGAGGCCGAGCGCGCGGCCCTCGATGCCCTGTCCCTGGAGGAGCTGTCCAACATGCAGTCCAATCTGTGCATGCTGCTGGGCTTCCTCGACGCCCTCGAGAAGCTCATCTACAATGCCGCCGAGGGCAGTGCCTTTGCCCTGCGTCCACCAGAGAAGCCAGTGGCTGCGTTCTTCCGCCTGAACAATCCCACCTGCCAGTCGTGGTTCAATCGCATCCGCATCGGCGTGGTCATCATCGCCATGCACGTGCAGCAGCCGGAGCTGGTCATACGCTACGCCCAGGTGAGTCCATCTCCGAGGTTTTCCCAGCCGTTACTCAAGCCATGTGCCATGTCCTTCGCTTCCACAGCAAATCTTGCTCACGCAGAAGACTCAGGACGTCACGTACAGCCAGGCCATCGTTTACATGGCCTGGGCCTGGGTCAGTTGCCGCGAGGCAGACTCCTTGCGCGGTCTGTGCATATGGGCTCGCTCCAAGAGCACCGGCAACAAGTCCTTCCAGTGGTTGCAACATGCGGCGGACCAGGCCGCCTGCAGTCGGGAATCGGCACTGGCCGGCTACCGCAGCATCCTGGCCGAGGAGGAGGAGCTGGAGCCGCTAACGCGCCAGTTTGTGATTGCCCAGATCATGCAGTGTCTGCAGGACACGGGCCAATGGTCGCAGCTGGTGGAGATGAAGCAGCAGCATCTGACGCGCCCCGAGGACCGCGAGCTGAACCCCTTTCTGCAGCGCAGCAACGTGGAGGTGAGTGCCCTGGAGCGACTGCTGGCCAGGGCAGAGGTTACATCCTCATCGTCGTCGTCGGAGGAGCTCGGCGGCGCCTTGCAGCAGCTAAGCATGTGGCCAAGCAGCTGGGAGGAGGCGGAAGGAGGGGGCTGCCTCGTGAGCCATGCCAGCTTCTCGTCGGTCCACGTCCACCAGCGCACTGCAGACATTGTCCAGCAGAAGCTGCTCGAGTGGCGCTGCCTGCCTGAACCCGTGCTCAACCTCGTCGACACCCAGTGGCGCGACACTCTGCTGAATCCGAGCAGCGATCACCGTCCCTGCCAGGAGCTCACCCTGATGCGGCACATTGTGCAGGGAATGAGCGGCGGCCAGGAGCTGTGCCTGCTGCCGCTGTCGCTCGACGGCGAGAGGAGAAGGATGCGTTCAAGTCAAGCCGTTTCCAGTGCCATCCTGACGCGCTGCCTGGCCTGGACTCAGCTGCTACGCCAGCACTGTGCACCGGGTAGCTGGGAGACGCTGTGTCTGGACGCCGCAGCCGCCGCTCGCGAAGAGGGAAACATTCAGCTGTCGCAGTCCCTGCTCAGCCAGTTCTTTGGCCAGCCGCTGGACGAGATTTCCGGACAGTTTGGAACGCTAGATCTGGCCCTGCAAGCGGACAGTCCCGAGTTGAAGCGGGGCTACAGCGAGCTGGTCAAGTGCCTGCACCTACAGCAGCAGCAGCAGCCGGTCCAGCAGCAGGTGCAGGGCGGCGAGCTCAGCTGCTCGATCGACGTCTGCGCCTCGCTCTGCTTGAGCCTCCAGCGGAGCAGCCAGCCAGCGGCGGTGGGAGCGGATCTGCTGCTCAATCTCTCCGATTGGATAGCCGCAAGAAGTTGCAATGGCCTGGTGACCAATCAGTCGCCCGCTCTCGTCCAACTGCTGGAGCAGCTCCCCGAGTGTCCGCTGACATGCGGCTCCAGCCAACCGCTGGCCATTCCCCAGGCAGAGCGCCTGGTGGCCCGCCTCGTGCACGCCAGCCTGAAGCAGCGCCCCAACTGCGAGGAGGCGCTGATAGCCTACGGCAACTGGTGCTACCGCTGGGGCAAGAAGATCGTCGACAGCGGCACTGTGCTCACCCAGGCGGACGTGGCGGCGCTCAGCCAGGCCTTGGATCTGCCCCAGCCGCTGGACAGCGAGCGGTTGGGTGAACTGCTGCAGGCATTGAGCATGGAACAGCCGCCGGCGAACTGTGTGGAGGTGTGTCCCGAGGCGGCGCGTGCCCGCGACGATGAGGCGGCCAAGGCCTGCCTCCGACGGCTGCCCTTGCTGGCGGACCGTCCGCCGGAAGTGCTGGATGCCGTCCTCAAGATTTGGCGGCGGGCCATAGCCAATACCTATGACTACTATAAGGACGCGGCGCGCTCCTACTTCCAGTATCTCAACATAAAGTCGGGCAACGGCAGCTGCGAGGTGCCAGCAGAGGGACAGCCACAGCGCGAGCGCTTCCATGTGGACGATAGCAACCTGGTGACGACCACGCTGCGCCTGCTCCGCCTGATTGTGAAGCATGCCAGCGGGCTGCAGGAGGTCTTGGAGCAGGGACTGCGCACCACGCCCATAGCGCCCTGGAAGGTGATCATTCCACAGCTGTTTAGCCGCCTGAATCACCACGAGCCGTACGTGAGGAAGAGCGTTTGTGCGCTGCTGTGCCGACTGGCTGAGAGTCGTCCCCAGCTGGTCATCTTTCCGGCCGTTGTCGGGGCCAACAGGGAGCAGCAGGGCGACGCAAAGGCGGCGACAGGCGGTTCCCAGTCGGAACCGGTTCCAGCTCCCTCCACGGAGGATGCCTGCTGCTACGGCTACCTACTGAACGCACTCTCGAAGCAGGCGCCCGAGGCCGTGCAGCATGTGCAGCTGATGGTGAAGGAGCTGCGGCGCGTGTGCCTGCTGTGGGACGAGTACTGGATCCACTCGCTGGCCAACATCTACAACACCTACGTGAGCCGGGTGAGTGCCCTGGCCACCGAGTTCCGGCCGGACGACCACGAGGGCAAGAACAACCGCTTCAATGTGTGGCGGCCGCAGCTGCTGACCGATCTGGAGGCCCTGGCCGCGCTCACCGCCCGTCCGCCCGAGACCAGCTACGAGCGGAGCTTCCGCAAGCGCTTCGACTCGCCCATACGGGCCACCGTGGAGGCTCTACGGACGCGTCGCTATCCGGAGGCGTGGGACAAGCTGAAGCAGCTGTACCACATCCTGCAGGCCAACATGATACGCGGCACGGGCAGCACCCTCAAGATGCAGAGCCTGAGCCCGGTGCTGTGCGGCATTGGACGCATGCGCATCTGCATGCCGGGACTGGATGCCCATGGCGGACAGGCGGACGGGGAGGACAAGGTGTACATCGAGAGCGTGGAGGGAACGGTGTGCGTGCTGCCCACCAAGACGAAGCCCAAGAAGGTGGCCTTCTACGGCAGCAACGGGCAGCGCTACACGTTCCTGTTCAAGGGCATGGAGGATCTGCATCTGGACGAGCGCATCATGCAGTTCCTGTCCATCTCGAACGCCATCATGGCCTGTCGCAGCGACGCCCCCGGGAACGGCTGCTATCGGGCCCACCACTACTCCGTGATACCGCTCGGGCCGCAGTCCGGCCTGATAAGCTGGGTGGACGGCGTCACGCCGCTCTTTGCCCTCTACAAGAAGTGGCAGCAACGCCAGCCGCCCCAAGTCTCCAGCAAGACGGGAGCAGGAGCAGGAGCAGGAGCGGCAGCTGGCGCGAATGCCACGCGACGTTTCACGGATCTGTTCTACAGCAAGCTATCGCCACTGCTCGCCAAGCATAATCTGCTGGTCACTGATCCCCGACGCCAGTGGCCCATCTCCGCGCTGCGTCAGGTGCTCGCGGAGCTGTCGCAGGAGACGCCGGGTGACCTCCTCGCCCGCGAGCTGTGGTGTCAGGCGGGCAACGCCGCCGAGTGGCGGCAGTCGGTGCGCCGCTATGCCCGCTGCATGAGCGTCATGTCGATGATTGGCTACGTCATTGGACTGGGCGACCGACATCTGGACAATGTGCTGATCAATCTCGGGAGCGGCGACATCGTCCACATCGACTACAATGTCTGCTTCGAGAAGGGACGCACGCTGCGCATTCCGGAGAAGGTGCCCTTCCGTCTCACACAGAACCTGGTGCATGCCTTGGGCATTACGGGAATCGAGGTAAGTCTTAGGTATAATTCAGGTGGATACTCTTCAGGCTACTCTTTAGAAAGCTGAAGAATTGGGAGAACATTACCAGCCCTGGCATCCCTGATAGAAGGCGGGAAATTTACTTTTAAAATTACACTTTAATGGCTACTCTTCTCTTCTCAACTCCTGCTCGCTAGCCAAAGGGGATGGGTATTCCATGCTTGGGTTTGCTCAGCAAACCAAGAGTTCCGTTTCGGGCTCGCTATCATTGAGTGTCCTTTGGCCTGACCTCCTGCTTCACCTCCAACTTGACCTCCTGCTTGACCTCCTGCTGGTGATAGCCCGCCGAGGAGGACGTGGCCTCCATGCGGTGCTTGCTATCCGCCGGGAGCTGCTCCTCGCCCTGCCTCGCCGTCCGGCAGCAAAGCGTTTGGGCAAAGGCCCGCCGGAATCCCGAGTTCTTCCACGAGTAAATGATCGGGTTGAGGGCCGAGTTGGCAATGGCCAGCGAGAAGGTCACCTTGTAGATCATCCAGCTGCTCCGGCAGATGCTGAACAGCTGGGCAATGGCCACGCAGAAGTACGGCAGCCAGCAGAGCGTGAAGCAGCCCATGATGAAGACGACGATCTGGACGCTCTTCCAGTCCGGATGCAGCAGCAGGTGTCGCATTGTGGTGGCCTCGTCCGTATTGTAAACCACCGACTGGCGCAGTCGCTGCGCCTGCTTGGAGGCCTCGCGCATGATGCGCCAGTACACGAGGAGCATGCAGATCCAGATGGTCACAAAGCCCGGCGTAATCACACCGGCTATGTAGCCGGGGGCCAGGACCTCGTCGAATTCGCAGGCATCCGCCTCGGGCCAGCGGTTCCAGAACACGGGCAGCAGGGCCACCAAGGCGCCCAAGCTCCAGTTGCAGATGATGATGCTGTATGCCACGCGACGGGTCATGTATCTGCAGGGGAAACATATATAGGAGCTGGTTAAGAGAGGCCAGGGATTGAGTCTAAGAACTCATCAGGAAGGGTGTTTGGTCGCAAGCAATATATCCCGCATATATAGATCCGGGGTATAGATCCTCCTCTTACCTTCTGTAGTGCAGGGCATACACCACCGCAATGTATCGATCCACGGCTATGGAGATGAGGGTCAGCATGGAGACGCAGCAGGCGCAGATGAGCAGGAAGAAGCGCAGCAGGCAGGGACCACGCATGGCCCCAATGCCACCCGAGCCCATGTAGAAGACCAGGTGATAGGGCAGGGCCAGGCCCACGCAAAAGTCCGAGACGGCCAGCGAGAGGATGAACAGGTTGGAGATGACCGAGCGCAGGTGGCGGCAGGTGCGCACGGCCACAATGGTCAGGATGTTGCCGCCCAGGATCAGGGCGAAGAGCAGGGCGTTGATCACCAGCCAAAGGATGTGACCGGCACCGAGATCCGTCACTGGCGGACCCAAGGCCAACGGCTCGGCGGTATCATTTTGCGTCCGTAATCCCCCCAGCATTGGGTAATCCCACTCGGGCGACGAAGACGACGATGATGAGCTGCTGCTGGAAAGGGCCATGGCTCCGGAACAGTAACGAAGCGCTCGCAACGCCAGCAGGCAACCGTCTGCCGCTGGAGCGGTCCGACCTGGCCCCAGGACTTCGGCTAGCCTCGGACTCCAACTCTAACTCGGTTTCGGTTTCGGGTTTGGTTTCGGGTTTGGTTTCGGTTTTGGTTTCGGTTTTGGTCGGGACTCGGCCGGATCGTGGGCGTCGTTTGTTTACGTTTCGCCTGTGCTGTGGCCCACCGACATCGTCACCATCGCCAGTTAACTGATAAGCGCCAGGTTAGATCCAGCGTGAGAACCACAATCCGTCGATAAGCCCCGCCACTTTGGCCACTTTGGCGCAGCAAACACACACACACACCCAAGGCACCATCCAGGCCGCAATATTCATCCACCGGAGTGCCGGACTCCTAGGCCAGGCCAGGCCAGGCCAGAATGCATTGCCAAATAGATCGCTGGGGGTTTTCGACAGATTAGCCCTGCTCCCACGGCCCAAAATAGAACGATAAAGCCAGAAAAAACTGCGATGAGATACGCAAAACTCGGTTGGCAAAAACATGTTTCAATGGGTTACATCTCCTGGGTTGCCGCGGAACTTTCCAGTAACAAATGATCTTATCTTAATAGCAGCATAAATACATCATGTCGAGGGACTGCTCCTCCTCTACTCCACTCCTTCCATATCATGCAGCCAAGGAATACCGATCATTTGCTTTGTTTTATGACTCTTTAAAGACTACGAGTATCAGCTCCGACTTCTGATTAGTCAGTTTCCTGGCCTCACCTTAATGATCTCTTGATATATTATAGATCATATAAATCATACATACAGGCAATCCTTTAGAGCTCTTTCCCTACTCCCCATAGTGAAGTAATGTACCCGCTATCTGCCATAGGAGGAGCCAAGTCATCCTCCAGTTGGCAGTATTAATAGACCGCGGTGCACTCTGCTCTCTGCTTGATTCTGGTCACACGGAGTGTCCGTGGCCAGCACCAGGACCAGGCATCTGACAAGGGAGCCATGGATACCATGGATACCCCCGATAAATCTGATCTGGGGGGCAGGCAGTGGGGCTCTTATCACGTAAATTACGGGCCAATCTGCAATTGTAAACAGCGATTAGCGTCGAAGCCAGCAGGCGAGGTCGTATATGTAGAACATGGTTATGGTTCGGGTTTGGGTTTGGGTTTGGGTTTGGGTTCTGTTTCTCGTTCTGCCTTTTGTATTGGCTTTGGCTTTGGTTTTTTTGGAGTGGAGTGTCGTCCATAAAATCAGCATTGCAAATATATCCAATCGTGTCCATATCGTATATCTGTGCGTGTTTTTCGACAGATGGAAGTGGTTTCGCCGCCGCCACATTTGTATCGCATTTCGCATTTATGATGGACAAATTGTCCCGATTATGGGTTCTTGTGGGTCTGGGGGGGGTACAAGATCAGCAGCAATGCTAAATAAAATCCTATAACTAACTATATGCACTACTATGCACCTACCTTGTATCCTTGACAGGGCTCCTTCCGCCTGGGCTGCGAGTACGTCCTGAAGGTGATGCGCAAGGAGCGCGAGACCCTGCTGACCCTCCTAGAGGCATTTGTCTACGATCCTCTGGTGGACTGGACCATCAACGATGACGCCCAGGCCTTGCGCCGATCGCTAGGAGCCAAGCAGCAGCAGCAGCAGCAGCAGCAGGCGGCAGGTGGAGCACCTGGAACTGCGGTTGCCGCCCTGGCTGGCGGGGAGCTCAAGTGCCACAAGAAGGATAAGAATTGGGATGCCAAGCGGCAGCACTTCCTCACCAAGATGGGTCTGCTGCAGAAGTACTGGGCCAGCACCAAGTAAGAGTCACGAGTCGAGTCGAGTCACGATCGCTTCGTAGCTAACACATTAACCATTTATTCCAGGGTGGAGATGCTGCTGCAGCTGCAGGAGATGGACCAGGAGGTAGGCAACCTTCAGGCGGTGCAGGCTCAGCGCCAGGCCACCGAGCAGGAGCTGGTGGAGCTGAACCAGCGCAGCGCCCTAATCGCAGAGATCAAGTCGCTGGGCACGGCGATCGAGAGCCACAGCTTCAACACGGCCTCGCTGCGCCACGCAGTGCGGCGCGGCCACTCGGAGGCGCTGGCCACGCTCAGCGCAGAGCGGCAGGCGGACTTCGTCCAGGTGCAGTGCCTCCTCAGCAGCTATGGCCAGTGCCTGCAACCGTATCACCTGGCCGAGCTGCATGCCCAGCTCGTCCAGCTGCAGATGGAGACGGAGAGGGGCAGTGCCGCCGAGTCCACACTAGCGTTTTCGGAGGTCCTGCAGCTGTCCGGCTTCGATGGAATGCGCGGACAGTTGGACGAGCTGCTAAGCCGCCTGGACAGGGTGGCCCTGCAGAGCTCCGAGCACTTGCAGCAGTATGCGGCGGTCATGAACTTCTTCCCGGAGCAGAGCCACCGCCAGAATCTGTTCGTGCGCTTCCACGACAGCTACAGTGCCTATGTGCAGAACAGCGGATCTGCGGGCATCGCCAGCGATCCCAACTCACCTTCCAGCTCCATCATCTGCACGGCGGACGTTGTGGGCGTGGCGGAGGCCCTGGAGTCCGCGTGGCTGCAGCTTAGCTGCCAGCTGCACGAGTCCACGCAACGCTATGCGGCCAAGCAGACGCAGGCCCTGGCCCTGGGCCCTTCCACGGCGGCCCTGCTCTCCATGATTGGCCAAAGTGGCTGCAGCCTGCTCCTGCTCAAGACCACTCTCGTGCGCACCTTGGACAGAGCTAGCGGCGCCTTCGGCGCCTACGAACAAGCGGCGTTGACCGGCGAGAATGAGGAGCTGCTACAGCACCAGCTGCACTTTATCCACTTGGTGCGCTCCATGTGCCAAGGCGTGCTGGCGATGGCCGAGCAGGAGGACCTGCATCTCGGCCAGATAGAGAGCCTCCTGGCGGCGCTGCTGAATCTGAAGCAGATCTTCGAGTACGACTTGCCCGCCAGCATCTATCGGCTGCTCTTGCTGCAGCCCAATCTCGGCCAGCTGAGTGCAATGTGTCATCTGAGTGCCGCCAGCCTGGGGCAGCTGTACTTTGAGGCGACGCTAGAGCGGGATCAGCCGGCGGAGGAGTTGCCGGCGGAGCGCAGGTTCCTGCTCACACTGCAGCCGGCCTACGAGCAGTTCCAGCTGGCAGCCACCGCGCTGAGTGCCCTGATGCGGAGCGTCAAGATGATGGTTGAGGATATGCACGACCCTCAGGCCCAGCAGCAGCTGCTGGTGAGTGTTCCTTGGCCCCTTCTCTTTTGGATTATTTATTTATTTACCCTTTTGCCCTTTAAGAACTTGGGTTTGCTTAAGGAGCGCGTGGATCTGGAGGACGAGTACTTCTTTGGCTTGATCAGCGAGACTCTGGAGGCCAGCCGCAGCTGTGATGTGCGGGAGATGGCTCGCCCAGTTCTCGGTCTCATCCAGCGGCTCCAGTCCGATTGTTTGGCGGGTCTGCTGCCGCTGCTGGCCCGCAACTTCTACACCGTGGTGGGTCCACAGTGCCAACCACCGCCAGAGTCGGCGAACTGCCCTGCTCTGGGGGATGCTACTCAGGCGGATCACCTGTGTGAGAGCCTCTTCATCTCGCTGCAATCGGACGGCAGCCTGCAGCAACAGCAGGCGGAGTTGGCGCTGCTCAATCAGCAGCTGGAGCTGCACACCCTGGCCGCGTCCGCGCAGTATTGGGCCTACTCGGAGGCCCTGGGCTCCCAGCTGCGATGCGGCCATCACATTGTCAGCCGCCCCAAGCTGTCCGCACTCATCGGCGAGGGCTGGCAGCAGCTGGACAGGGATTTGGCGGCCCTGCAGCTGCTCCAGGCCGGGCTGGAGTCGCAGCTCAGTCACTTGCAGACGCAGCGCAGCAACTGGAACCGCAATCACATCGATAGCCTGCTACGCACCGAGCAGGATCACTCGCAGCAGGTGGCCGCCCATGTGGTAGTGGTGCGACAGCTGGCGGACGCAGCTGGCGCCGTATCCAGGCTGGAGCAGCAGCAGCCCGGGGCTGCCGGCAAGGAGCGACAGTCGATGCTGGTCGAGCATCTGGAGAATTGGCTCGCCACCCACGGTCAGTGGCAGGCTAGCTGTGGTCGCATCAGTGCCGTGGAGCAGGGCGTGGTGGAACTCCTCGATCCCGAGGGCGCCATCGATCCCTATTGGCTGGAGAATGTGCAGGGGCTGCTTGAGGAGCAGACGTGCAAAGTGCAGCGCGAGATAGCGGCGCTGGAGTGCGAGCAGCAGGGCAAGCATCGATTCATTTGCACGCTGGTCAAGGAAACCCAGGTGAGTGTGCGTCTTGTCTCTCCCTAACCCATGTACAATCTCTCTCCTCCAATGCTCAACAGCGCCTGCAGGATAACTTACCGCGCTACCATGTGCGCAGCCTCTGTGCCGACGCCCAGGCTCAGGGTCAGGGCAAGCTGGTGCCCTCGGATGTGCAGCTGCTGTGGGGACACCTCCGCGACTGTATGCGCCTCCTACAGTCGCTCTTCCAGCGCGTGATGGACCTGCGCAAGGATCTGTGTGCCGAGCGGCGCATCCTGCACCCGGTCATGCTCCAGGGCTGGCGACAGCAGCTGCAGCTCATCCAGGCAATGGCCGACCAGGAGGTGAGCGAGTTCTTCAAGAGCATGGACGACCTTCTGCAGCATGCGACCGAAACAGACACCTTCGAGACCTTCACGACGCATCCCAAAGGTGAGACAGAGGGTTATGGCTGTGTATAAATAATCTTATCGATTCCATACCCATTTGTAGGTAACACCAATCTGCACGAACAGAAGCGGAACGCGTACGGCGTCTCTGTGTGGAAGAAGATACGGATGAAGCTGGAGGGCCGCGACCCGGATGGCAATCAGCGCAGCACCGTGGCCGAGCAGGTGGACTATGCCATACGCGAGGCCATCAATCCGGACAACCTGGCCGTCCTATACGAGGGCTGGACGCCGTGGGTCTAGGGCTCCCAACGCTGGTTGGCCGCATTTACGTGGCTTTTTGACATCACCACGCATCACAAACGGAGCGCGACAATGGGGGCGACGACGACAACGACGACCAGGGCCAGGATCTCTTTCAGTCTCGGTCTCGGTGTCGGACTGGCAAGCAGTCGCAGCCTGACGGCCAGCGATCCCCCAAAAGGCCGGGGTGGAATACCAAGTGTGTGGACGCTGCCGCTGCCACTGCCACCTCCTCCCAAACCAAGTGTAGTTGCTTAAGCGATAGACGACGATGACAACAAAATGATGACGAAACAAATGCCGCACTCCGACTCCAGAGAGAGAGAGGCCGCGAATGCCAGGATCGCCACGATCACCGAGAGTTCGTTAACCGCAGCTACCCGACCTATTCGGATCTTCGTCCATCGATATATCTGATTCGACATTTTACAGCGCGTTTCCAGGTTTCACATTTGTATGCAATTTATCTTCTCCGGGCTCAAGATTATCTTCTTTTTTACTTCACCTGTGTAGACATTTACTCTTGTACCGCATCTTGATTTAGTTATGTTTTAAGCCAAAGTTAATCCCCTTTTTAGTTAAGCTCCAACAAAAAAAAGAATTGTTAACTTGTAAGCCGATTATTGTGTTACCAAATTTATCCGTGTAGCCATATTAAACCTACAATTTGTATAGATATATACATACATGTATAACACCCAATATAACCGACGTGTGGTGGACGCGATTCCAGGTCTCGTGTTTAGAGTTGGGCAAAGCATCAATGTTTGTTCCGGCTCTTCTCCCTGTTCTCGTTTTTAGTTACTTCAATGAATAAACGCAATGCTGAAATATAAATCAACTCGTTTCATTATTATATTATATATTATTATATTATTTTACTATATCTCTTCGGTAGAGTATATTTTTCACAGGAAGGTAAGTTATTATGCTTTATTTTTACTCGGTTTATTTGGAAAAGACTCCTTTGCAAAATAAAACATGGCAAACGGTGTGTGTGGTATATAGAATCACTCGTTTATTTTCTAAAGTTTCATCTCGTTTCGCTTCATTTTAATCGTTACTCGTTACTCGTTACATTTACCATCGTTATGCTAAGACGTCTGGTTCTTACTTTTGCTCTATTCGCCACTTTGGTTGGTTATAAAAGTTCAAATATTTCTTATTTTCTTCGATTAGAGTTACACCAATTTCGCGACATTGGGATACAAAAAAAAACGAAAACTACACAATTTCCAAATATAAATATAAACAATGTAGAAATTTTTGTTGTCGCACTTTTCTTAGCTTTTATTTTTAGTTTTGAATTGAAATCAGTTGTGTGTGTATCCTTCGATCGCTCAATTATGCAACGCTTTAGTTATACAGTTACAATTTATCTCAATATATATATATATTTATATATATAACAAACACATACAACTCGACATATATGTATGCATGCGTCGTGTGGTGTATAATCTGTACAGTACATTTAGAGTTATATCTTCATTTACAAAATATGTATTTATGTAGTTCTTACGCGCTGCCGTTGCTAAGGAAACTTTTTTGGCGGATCTCCACCGATCTCTGATCCGGATTATACATAATCATCGATGAGCAAGGATAGAAAAATAGTATACATAAATGATGGTAAATATACAGATACAGTAAACATAATAAACGCACAGGCGTTCGACTATTGGATATGGCCATAAGCGGACGACGACGGACAACGAGTCTCTCTGTCCTGGACAGGATCGTGCCGTCTGGTCCAAATATTGAAGCTCTTTTAACAGAAAAAGAGTATTTAAAAAAATACAAAAATACAATTGGATTTGCTGACCAGAACTTCTTACTAATTGACAAATTGCTCAAACAAATTAGCGGAGAAGAATATTTGAAATATTTTCCATTTTCCATTTGTCAATTTCACAATCTTTTCTTTTCTTTCTTTCTTCTTTTGTTAAACAAAAACACAAACAAAATGTTGATAACAAACAGCGATATAAAAAAGGAATTACATTAATTTAAAAACATATAGATAACTAGTTATTAACTAATTGATAAACACACTGGGCATTGAATTGAGTGAGTGCGAGATTTTGTTGAACAAAAACCGTGGAAAAATACACCGTAAATTACTCGTTACTCGTTACTCGTTCGTTCCAATTTGTGTATTTTGTTTTTTTTTTTGGTTGCTTTGCTTTTTTGTTTTGTTTTCTTTTCTAATTTAGCATAATTATTAATAGTATTTTTCTTTGTTATTGTTATTCTTTTGTGTGTGGGTGTGTGTGTGGGGTGTTTGCTTGCCTTTTCTCACCTCTTCTTCTTGTTTTGTTTTGTGTTTATCCTAGCTTTTAGTTTTTAGTCCTGTTTAAAATAATAAATACATACATATACATATACAATTACAATTATAGTTACAATTACAATTACATCATTATCCATAGTACAAAATGTAAAATTTAACATCACATTGGTTGACATTCTTTTGTTGGTTGGTTGGTTGCTTCGCTTTACATTCTAGCTCCTGCTCCTGCTTCTGCTTCTGCTTCTGCTCTCCCATCATCCTTCACTTTTCGGTTGTAGTTTGTAGTTTGTTGTGGGTTGGTTGATTTTAAATATTATTACTTGTATTATTATTTTGCTGCCAGTTTAGCATTGTAAATGAAGTTGGTTTCAATTGATTTTTGTGTTGTGTTTGGTTTCCATCATCATTATAGCAGTGGATCGTTCGGTAGGGTCTAGATATGATCGATAATGGCTCGATCTTACTCTCTCTTTGCACCTCCTTGCTTGTCTTTTGTTTGCATAGCATAGCCTCTCCATCCTCCCTCTCCCTTCTATCCTCAATCCTCACTCCTTCTCCACTCCATTGCTGTCCCTGGGCTTACTGTTCTCCTGATCCAGCTGCATCTGCGAAGGCGAATGCGACGGCGGCGGGTGTTCATAGCTGAAAAGTATGCAGGAAGTGAGCCTTGGTATTGCTAAGTAAATATTCCATTAAAGCTTCGATAAATCACTCATGTTTAAATCAAATTGACTACGGTTAAGAGTAGAAACGAGCGTAACAACCTCGACAAAAGACGAACACAAAGAGAAAGGCAGTGGGATTGTTGTAGATTTAAACAAACTTAAATGGACATCGAAGAAAGCATTAAGATCCATTTTATGACCCATTCCCTGTCCCATTTTGGTTTGAAATACATACGTGATAAATATTTGTACTCTGGGCCATTCCCTTCCGTTCCCACCCAGAGATTAACACCTCCCCGCACCGCATTCGCTTCCAGCTGGCCAGCGCCAGTGTCGTCGTCAGTTCCAGCTCCAGCTCCATTTTCATTTTCATTTCTATTTCCACTCCTCGCTCTTGCATAACGCACAACACAAACAACGCGGCGGCGAGCTCTGGAATTACGAAATGCAAATGCGCAAAAATCGCATTAGAATCAGGTATCATCGTGACCGAACTCCCCACAGCAACAGCTGGAGCTGGCGGTGATTAGTCCAGCCAAACACATGGCAATTAGGGAGGGTAAGTGGCTCACCTGGCGAGGATTACTAATCTCCAGGATGCTCGGGACAGGAGCGATTCACCTCAAACCAACGGTCGATGCATCTAGTGGCGGAAATAGGAAAGAGAACTTTAATTAGTAAAAGTAGTAAAGAGAGAACTAATGAAAAGGAATGCAATGAAAGCCATTATGTGAGCTTACATATTTTTAAAATTTACTGAATTTGTGGGCCCCCAAAAAGGGCGAGAGTTAAGAGTGTTGTAAGACCCCCAATTTAAGGAAATATCTTTGGCAGTCCATCAGATTTGTAAGGGATTGTTAGAACCTACTAGAACCTATTTATGCATGAACCTAATAAACTTGTCCATGGAAGCCCCAAAACATTTTTGAAAAATGTAGACTGAGATCGTGAATATAACATTCTAAACATTCTGGTGAATATAAACATTCTTTAAAAGCGTTATCAGAGCTTCGTTGAAATAGGAGTACCCAAAAATATCAGGCTTATTGATATATTTCTATTGTGCAAGGCAGGGTGCCAATAATTTTGAATTTTCAATTGAATACGTGACCAAATTTAGCAATGGAATAAGCAACCTAGCTTCTAGTACTTAGTTTGATCTTCTGAAGAACTTAACCCTTAACCTCCCTTTGACGGAGACTCACCCTTTGTGATATATGCAGAGACATGGCAGGCGAGCGATGGTGTCCCCCGGACTCAGGTCTTCAAGGCAGATGACACACTCGCCCTTGGCGTCCGACAGTACATCCTCTGGAATGTGCGGGGCGACGGCATAGAAGCATGGAAGTAAATAAAATAGAATAAATACTGGGAATCGGGGATAAATGGGGACGTCGTCGCGTCGCATACCGTTATATGAGAGTCGTGGTTTCGTTAGGCACATGACTAAATGGCACTCAATGTCGTCCGGCAACACAAACTTATTGCACACGGGGCACTTGATACCTGCAATTATTCGTCGAATTCATTGTTGTTTAGAAACCAAAGAAACGATCAAGTCAAGTCAAGAAGACAGAGAGGCAGAACAAGTAAATACTCACCATTGAAGGACCAAATATGCGATGGAAGCGAAGTTGCCGTGTACACACGGCCGATCCCATTAGCGGATGTGGCGGAGGCGGCCAGGGCGATGCTCTCAGCGATATTGCCGCCAGTCATTGTGATGTCCTACAAATATAAATCGTTTGAAAAGTATTAGTATTTATAACTAAACTTGGGATTTGTTCAACATATCTCTTTAATTTTATGAAAGAATCAAAAAAAGGCAGAGATTTTGTTTGGCTTTTGGTCAAAGTTCAAGGCTAAGGAGAGGCCAATGACTTCTAAACTCAGTAATCTCTTGGGGGATTTTGGGAATCACGGATCACCTCACTCACCCGTATAGAATCGCCTAAAGTGCGACGCTGCTGCATGTAGGACTGTGTGGCGCTGCCATTGTTGTTCCCTGCCGCCGCTGGGAAGTTGCCGCCGTTGTTGCTGTTGTTGGCATTCGCCGACACGGTCACCGCAACGGCGGCATGCGGATGCCCCCCATGGGTGTGAACTGCATGAGGACTGCTGCCGGAGGATGTGAGCGAGCCCTGTTGCTGCTGTTGCGCCGCCTGCTGCTGCTGCTGGATGTCCGGCACGGAGCTGAGGCTACGCGCCCGCTGCCGGTCTATGGACGTGGAGTTCTGGCTGTTGCTGTTGTGGTACACCTGCAGCCCGGGCAATGTGCGCAGCAGGTTAAATCCTTGCCCGGACTCGCCGCCCGTCGCTGCGGCATGAACGGCGCCGAGGGTGCGATTCTGCCCGACGGCGGCGGCATTCGGGCCTTGTTGTGATGCATCTGCCGCTCCCGTTGAGCTGCTGGAGAAGGTCCTGGAGCGTGGGCTCTGCTGGCCACTGGTCGCCGGTGTGCTCGCCTTCTGACCCATAGAGCTGGAGCTCAGTCTCTCACCTCACTGCTGTGTGATCTGCTGCTGCCGCTGTTGCTAGGATCTTTATGCTGCTAAGCTTTCTTTGTCCTATTGCAGCTTGCTCCTTGCTGCTGCTGTTGCCGCTGCTGCTGCTCTTTGTGTGCTCTCGCTCCTTGCTGGTGCTCCTCTTTGTCTGCTCCTTCGCGTGCAGTCGTCGGCGCAATCGTAACGATACGGAGCAGACAACAATAGCCGACAATGTGTGATGTGCGGATGATAAATGCGGTCGGTTTGTCGCTCGAATGATAACTGTGCTGAGTGCTGAGGTCTCTGCGTGTGCGTGTGTGTGTTCGTGTTTGTGTTTGTGTGTTCTCTGTGCCAAAGGAGGGTGCCAGTGTGTGTGTGCGTGTGGGCGGGGGGTGGCCGGGTTCGGATTCGGAATCGGTTTCGGGTGCGAACTGAGGACTGAGGCTGTGGCTGAGGTGGATGAGGAGGTTTCAGGGGGGCACGCAGGGGTCGCTGCGGTGGTGCGTAGTTTTGATTGGATTGTTATTGTTGCTACTGCTGCTGCTTCTGCTTCTGCTTCTGCTTCTGCTACTGCTAAGGCTACTGCTACTGCTGCCGTTTTGATTCCGATACCAAACTCCAATTCCAATTGTAATGCTAGCGCCTACTCTCTGCCTCTGTTTATAGCCACTGGCCCGCACTCTAGCGCTGCGCTCGCACAAAATATAGGTGTGACGACGACGATACCGACCGCCGACCAATCTGCCTTGATTACACTCTCAATTTAAATGACCGTTTTCCCCTCTGCCGTGTTTTTCGTTTCGTTTCGTTTCGTTTTTATGTGTACTATGTGTACTCTTTGTATTAATTTTATCAAATAGAGGTGGCCCGGCTAACGATGACGGCCGAACATCGAACTATCGAACCATCGAGCCTATCGAATATCGATAACCGCTATCGGAAACCAGCTGATTTATCGATAGATAGGGACACACATCACATATTTAGCTTTTACTTACATTATTTACTTCGCGATTCGTGTTGTTGCCAGCGCCACACCAGGTGTCCGTAGAGGAGCTGCAGCAGCGACCCCGACGACGTCAGCAGCGGGCGGTAAACAGTATTGATATTTGTTGTATTTGTTCGGTGGCGCCACCGCAATGAGCTGGTTCGAGAAGGCCAAGACAGTGCTGATCGAGGCGCTGGACATCCAGGACGATGACAGCAAGGCAGCGGCCACAGACAAGGCGTACACAGCCGCCGCCACCGCAGCTAGTGCCAGCGGGGATCTAAAAGAGAGCGAGGCTTCGGCAGTGACATCCTCATCGGGCTCCGGTTCCTCTGCAGTCAGCGTTGCCACGCCCGCCTCCTCTGACACGCCAACGTTCTTTGACAATCCGCATGCCAACGAAATGGTCACCATTCCGCCCAGGGCCAGCGATCCCACGCCCACCACCCCATCCACATCGGCACCATACGCCAAGCGTCAGTCGGCCACCTCGGACTCGGTGGACCTGCTCTCCTCGCCCACATCTCCGGTGGAGGAGGCCTCTGTCTCTGCCTCTGCCTCCGTCTCTGCATCCAACAAACGCAATTCGGAATCCTCGCTGGAACTCATCACAGCCACCACGGCCAGCGAGCTGGAGATGGAGATGGAGCTGTCGCCGGACACGGAGCCTTCACTGCCCGACAGCATTGTGATCATTGCCAGCAACGATACATCCGACAACGCCGAGGGCGATGGCGAGGACGACGACGATGATGATGAAGAGGATGAGGACGAGGGCACGCAGTTGGAGCGGCACATGGAGGATCACCTTAACGGTGGGTACTGCAAGACCAAGAGGGGTCTCAGTTAGAGCGAATAGTTTTATTTATAAATCAACCATAGGATCAAGGTTTTTGATAAGAATCAGTATCAGGAGTTTCCCTTGTAATAGGGAAATACCTTTCTTTAACTTAGCACTTTGAATTTGTTGTAATACCAAACAGGCTTTGAAATATTAAACAGTTCCTTAAAAGCCAAACCAAGAGAACTGTAAATTGTTTTACTATCGGAAACTCCTAAGGTCTTCCTATGTTCTACAATTTATTCCCTTGTTCTCGGGTTGTCCAGAAAGTAAGAAATCCAGAGAAGGCCTTTGAGGATAACCTTTTGGGTAAGCAGTGCCAGATAACCAACTGTTTATGTAAGGTATTTCTTTTTAAAATATTTTAATTAGAGGAAGACGGAAGGTCTTCCTATGCGGCCCATAAAAACTAGAAGTATGTTAATGCCTACATGAATATTAAGAATAATATCTGGATTTGCTTACCTTACAGACTCCACCAAGACGATGAAGGCCTTGGTGTTCAGCGATACCCAAGCAGCTGGCAATTTGGCTGCTGGCGCTGATTCCGATTCCACGCAGAGCTTCGAGGACATCCAGATGCAGATGAGCCACAAGGGAGGCTCCACCAAGTCCTCTGCCGGCTGCAGCGGCGGCAGTCCACCCGCCAAGCCGGAGATGGTGGACCAAAGCTATTCGTCCACCTCGTCGGACATCGAGATCATCTCGAATCCGAACGGTGACTCTAGCACTAACAGCACCACAACGCGCACCAGTCCGCAGAAGTTCAAGGAGCTGGCAGCGAGCAAGGCGGCTGGCGCTGCTGGCCTCAAGCCCAAGGGCCATCATCGCGAGCCCTCGGAGATCTCGCTGCTGTCGGAGGACTCGCAATCGGAGCTGGACAAGCTGGTGCAGCGCATCAGCGAGCTGAACCAGGTGATCGAGGCGCGCGAACAGCGTCTGCTGCAGTCGGAGCGGCAGAACGCGGAGCTTCTGGAGCGTAATCAGGAGCTGCGGGCCCGCGTCGAGGCGGCAGCCAATAGCGCCAACAGTCCCGATGCCGCGGATGATGCGGTGCAGCGTCTGTCAGCTCTGGAGAAGAAGTTCCAAGCCAGTATCCGGGAGCGCGATGCACTGCGCATTCAAATCAAGAGCCTGCGCGACGAGCTTCAAAACAAGATACCCAGGGACGAGCTGACCGAATGCAATGAGATGATCGCCGGCCTGCAGTCCGAGGGCGAGAAGCTGTCCAAGGAGATACTTCAGCAGTCGACGATCATCAAGAAGCTGCGCGCCAAGGAGAAGACCTCGGACACTCTGCTGAAGAAGAACGGCGAGCAGATCTGGCAGCTATCCAGTGAATCGGAGCGCCTGAAGAGATCGCTGGCGGCCAAGGAGGAGATGGAGCGCACCCAGATCGAGGCGGTGTGCCGCATGACGGCCGAGAAGCGGCGCGCAGACGATGACTATGCCGAGGGCCGTGGCCGCATCAAGGACCTTCAGGCCCAATTGGCGGCACTCCAAATCAAGTTCGACAGCCTGGAGTCGGACATCCAGAAGCAGGCGCGCCTCAAGCACGAACGCATGCGGGCCGAGCACGACGAGTGCCTGCAGCAGAACGCGGATCTGCGCGAAAAACTACGCCTCGCAGAGCACAGTCTGGTCCGGAGAGAGCAGCAGCTGCGCGAGGAGAACCGGCAGCTAGTGTGCCGTTTGGAGTCCGCCGAGCTGCGGGCGGAGAGCTCGACCCAGGAGCTGAGCGCCACAACAACGCCGCTAATCCGACAAATAGAGTCACTGCAGCGTACGCTGGACCAACGGACTGCCGGCTGGAATCGCGAGGAGCAGCAGCTGCTCCAGAAGCTGGAAGCTGCCGAGGTGCAGCTCCGTTCCGTGACGCAGCTGAATACGGTGCAGAACGAGAAGTATGCTTTACTACGTACCCGCTGCTCTGCGGTGGAGGAGAAGCTATCGAGCGCGCTGCTAGAGGCGACAACGGGCCAGAGGGAGTTGCGCCAGCAGGAGATGAATGCTGCCGGCAAGGACAGTGATTACAAGATGTACGTATTTCCAGTCTTTAGTTACTCAAAGCTACTTGTTGCTACGTTCTTACCTGCAGGCAAATTAACTCCTTAGAGGAGCAGATTCGGCAGCAGGAGAAGAAAATCGCTGACCTGGAGCAGCTATGTCAGCAGCAGCAGCAAGCGAAGGCGGAGTCAGATCAAAAGCAGCTGAAGCACAGCCTACTCACCGTTGAAGCTGTCGAGATGGCCGGGATGATGCAACAACAGCCGCAGCTGCCGAAATCCCAGCCAGCAGCAGTCCGTTCCTCGCCGCCCCTTAGTCTGGTGGATGACTGTGGCTCCAATGACGGCTTGGGCCATATCATTGACTGGCAGGCGGTAAGTGTGTGTCTTCCCCAGGATGTCACAGTATTCATATATTCCCTTTGTCCTGTAGGATGATCTCGATTGTGCTTCCAATTCCGGCCGCCAGCCATCGGGCATTATTCAGGGCGTTCACCTTAACTTCCTGGCGGCGAACACCACCACCTCGACTCTGGAGCATTTGCAGGCGCTGTTAAAGCAGCGCGACGGCGAGCTAACCCATTTGCAGTGGGAGCTATCGCGCCTGCGGGCGGAGCGCGATGTCCTCGACAGCGAGATATCCAATGTGACCTTCGAACTGGAGACGGTGAGTAAGCCAATCTTAATTATAACGCCTCTTACCCTGAATCCTCTCTTGCAGTTAAAGGAGAAAGTGCTGGAGTATGTAGAGATGCAGGGGGAATTCGTGGATCTGCAACATCGCTACGACGCATTGCTGCAGATGTACGGCGAGAAGGTGGAGCGCACCGATGAGCTAGAGCTCGATCTCACGGAGCTGAAGGCCGCATACAAGCTGCAGATTGACGAACTGCTGGCCGCACCGCCTCCGAATCTGCAACGCAACCCGAAGCAGACATGATTGTCGCTGGAGCGCCGGATTTTTGTTTCTCTGCCATGTCTGCGTCGACGTGCGACATGGCCCTCATAGCAGTTCCCACTATTTCCACTTCCATTCCCCAGCCAAGGTACACTTCCCACACACAACACAATGTAAATGCGATTTAGTATAAATATCTATGATTGCGATTATGCCGACACTTTCTAGTTA
Organism: Drosophila pectinifera; assembly: GCA_008042775.1. NCBI lineage: Eukaryota > Metazoa > Arthropoda > Insecta > Diptera > Drosophilidae > Drosophila > Drosophila pectinifera. The sequence continues at coordinate 28,824 of VNKC01002112.1, forward strand.
TTATTATTGAATTATTAATAGATTGTGATAATTTATCTTATACTTACATATATATAAACATAATACATAAAGCTATTGTCTCTGACTATGTACAAAGCTGTTTCTTGTTTCTGTTGCTGCAGCTGCAGCTAATAAATATCAGTAATCACAGCGATCCCCGCAGCACCTCCTTAACAGCCTGGGTTAGCGGAAAGACGGGTTTATCTTGGTATCTCGACTTTGGCTGAGAGCCGCACGAGTTCCTGAGATCATCGGAGTTCAAAGAGAAGACCATGACGCCGCCCAGCTTCAGGGACTTGACATAGTTGGCCTTGCACTCAATGCTCGTTCGATTCTCATACGAAATCCATTCTTGCAAGGCGTGCAGGTAGGGCGAACAGGTCTCCCTGTCATAAATAAAGTTGGGCTTCATGTATTTGGTGGCACACTCGCACGTTTCCGAGAGCGTGGTGAAGCCCAGCTGGCCGCATTGGCCATAGCCCGAGGCGGGTGCTCCAAGCCGGAAGTTGAGCGGATTCACCAGTCTGCAAATCAGTATAAATTAGTTCCAAGTCGTTTCCTGACAGTTGGAATTACTCACGTGAAGGAGTGACCGTAGGTGGGCAGGCCCACCACCAGACGATGCGGCTGCAGGCCGCTCTTCAGCCACCACTGCACCGTGTAATTGATGTTAAATGTGGCCATCAGGGAGCGGTCAGTCGAGTGCGCATATAGAGGAGCATTCAGACCTGTAAAGGGTGTGTCCTTGCGGTAGAAGTGGAAGTCGTAGGCCATCAAGTTCACATAGTCGGCGTAGAGGTTCAGCTCCCGCATGTCGTAGGCGTACAGGGCGATGCCCTCGGGAGCGGCCACCGCCAGTGAGAGTAAATCCTGCTCCCGCTTCTCGCGCCGCCATTCCGCGCGAATCTCGTAGAGCAGCTGCGACAGATGCATCCGCTCCCGATCGTAGGCGCTGGGGAACTCCCAGTCCAGATCGATGCCGTCCAAACTGGGATATGCGCGCAGTATTTCGCGCAGGGAGCGCAGGAACACCTTACGCATCGCATGATTCGCCACCATCAGGGCAAACTGAAGGCCGCTGTCCGCTCCTCCGATCCAGAGCAGCAGGTGCACCTGCGGATGGGCCTCCCTGAACGGACGACTCTCATTTTGGAGCACCTGGACCAACGATTCGGGCAGGACAATCGTTGCATTGTTCAGGCTGGCGGGGCCAATGTTGATGTGCGTGCACAGATCGCCGGGCACGTCCAGCAGGCTTAAATTGTGTGCCCCGTCGCTGGTGTAGTAGCACACCAGACGTTGATGCTCCTCCGGTGGTAGTGGTACCTCTCCGAGCTCGTACTGAGATCGCAAAACCATGATGGATCCCACCAAAAGCGACAGGAACAGAATCCAACAGATCAGAGCCCGCAGGGGAAAGCTCCATCTGTTTTCGTTGCCTTGGTTGCTAGCCTCGCCCTCGGCGTTGTCCACCAAATGCTCGTAACTGCCCATCGTTGATTCTATTGTTCTAATTTTGCGTTTTATTATCCATTATACTTCTTATCACAAAACAAAAACAATGCAACTGTAAGCAGCGATACTATCGATTATTTTCTGAACCATCGCTCTAAGGGCAATCGATGTATCGGAAAGAAGAAAATAATTTTAAAATGTAAGCTTATTGTTAAGCCCACTACTAAGATCGACAAAATATTTTTAGAAGGGAAAATTTATATAAAAAAAAAAGGAACAAGGCAAGAGAAGAAATGGCAAGTTTTTTACTAGGTCGTGTTCTAAAATGACCGATATTTCTAAATATCGAAGCAGCCTTTGGGAAAAATATTATTATTATCAGACTTCTGAAATGGACCCAACTGTTCTAGTATTGTATTGTATTGTGATTCTATTACATATATATTTAATGTTTTTTCAAAATTCTAATATATTACAATTTCCGTGGGAGTTGTGAGAACACTTGCATCCTGCTGCCGGCGTCACCACCGCCCGATTGCGATATCGTTATTCGTCTGTCAACTGCTTCATCGATAGTTGCATTTCAACGCCTGCCGCTATCTAGGCATCGATACCTAGGAATTCGCTGTTGTTTTTCTTTTGTTTTTGCAACCGAACATAAAATAATATGTGGCTTTGTGCAGGAAGTTGGCGGTGAAAGGCGACTCTAAAACTAAGGAAAAACCGCGCACGAGCTGCGGTAAATCCAAAAGAAAATCTTCCACGGGAAAGCAAATTCTGCCAAGGCCAAAAAACCGAACAAGAACAACGACCAAGAAATGCAGTGAAATCGAACGGGGCGACAACAACAACAATAACAACAACGACAACCCACAAAATCAAACTCAAACAAACAGCGGAAACGCCAGAGAGAGAGAGAGAAAGAGAGCACGGAGGAGAGGAACCCTCGCCGTTATGGAGAACTACGACCTGGACGTGGACCTGAACTTCGTGCAGCTGAGCCGCCAGCAACTGCTGCAGCGCTATGCGGGCGCAGTGCGTCAGCTGCGTCGCCTGGCGGAGACGCGCTGCGAGGTGCGTTCGGTGAGCTTCGACAACTACGTGCTGTTCCAGTACTTCCGGCACCGCAACTGGCAGGCAGGCGTCACTCCAATCATGCCGCCGGCTCCTCTGATGGCCTATTTGAAGCTGGAGGTGCTACACCACCTGATGGACCGACGGCGTCAGATTCTCTGCTGGCTCTTCTACCTGACCCTCGTGTCGCTGTGCGTGGCCGCCTATCGGTATGAGACGACCAGTCCCGGAGGTCATCAGGAGCGCGTCGTGCAGGCAATGGTGTACCCGGGCATGCGCATGTGGCGCCGGATGACCATGCCGCTGATCCAGCGCTTCCCACAGCTCACGGAGCTATACGACGAGTCCTGCCTGATGGGCAATCCCTTCTTCCAGGTGGAGGATCTCAGCTGCGGCCCCTGTGCCAGCGTCGAGAGCGTTTGGCTAGAGGGCGAGGAGCACCAGATGCCGGGTGGCGGCGGAGATAGTGCTGCTCCGTTTGCCTTCCGCAGCCAGCAGGAGGCCATCGATTTAGGTGATTTTTACAACATCTATGCGAGCAATCACAAGATCTTCCAGCGCGACGCCTACCGGGTACACTCCACCAACCAGGGCGTGCACAATCTGGAGGATCTCTTTGGCCAGTTTAACAGCAGTGCGCTGCAGAAGCGCTCCTCCGACACCGAGATGCCGCCGTCCACGCCCACTTGGACACAGCAAGCGCACAATTTATGGCGCTGCAATCGGATGTTGCCCGCCCGCCTGCTGCGACCGATTTTCGCCCGGCCAACGCGTTTGCCCAGCATGGGCGTGGCCCTGGAGCGGTATGTGGCCATCGATACGCCCCAGGCGCCGGCCTACACCCTGCCGGAGACGGAATGCCCCAATGTGTATGTGCATCAGGCGGTGGGCACACGGTTCATCATCCTGCGACCCACCAGCGAGTGCCGGCACCGCTGTCGTACCCTGTCCCTGCGCCTAACTCAGTCCTATGTGCGTGAGTATCGTTGCCACTCGAAGTTCTTGTTCCATGTTTATTTTCCACTAAACTTACCGTTTCCCTTGCAGTCAGTTACAATTGGTTGTACTGGAAACCGATCTCTGCGCCGGATCCCATCTCCGAAACGCTGTCCATCAGCCTGATTGGCTCCTACTGCTAGAGGAGAGAGATCCAGATCGCTCTCCGCACCACACTCTTCCCCAGCTCGTAGCTTTAAGCGCCATATATATATATATATATTACACACACGACTTTTACCAAGCCAAAATTAATTAACTAATTTTTGCCGCTCCATTGGATGATAACGAAGCAAAAGAAAAAAACCTAAAAAACTAAACCCAAAGAAGGGAGGGAGGCTGGAAGCTTACCCTCGCTTTATATTCGATTTTTTGTAGAACCTTAAGGCTCAATTCGTCGCCCTGTGTAATTCTCAGCCCTAGAACTTAAGCATTAAGCATTAGTTTAACAGTTAACAGCCGCTCCGCGCCGCCCTACATCGTCCTTCTACTCCTCCTTGTGTTCATCGTTATAACCATGTTTGCATTTACTACACTTATTTGGCCCGAAGTTCTGTTCACACCAATAACTACGTAGATTAGGTCAACGGAAGCGATTTTGTATATATCCATTGCCAGACTTGAAGTTGACTTTGTGTTTTTGCAACAACTCACGAAACTAAATATATATTAAATCTTATATATGTATAGTATTTGTCATTTGTCAACTATGAAGAGATTAGAGATTCTGATTTAAAGTTTTCCGTGGTAAGTATTGGGTTTACAAGGTAAATAACCTGAAGATCCCTCAATCAATATGTTAGTGGTATAAATTAGAAAACATTTAGTAAGGGGTTTCGTTAATATTTATATTGTAGTTTGTAACTATTGATCTTATTTAATAGGGATTTACTTTGTAATGTGTGTAATGATCTCATTTGAGGAGACTATTTAAAGTGTGTTCTTTTTAACTTTACCTTTAAGAGGATTTACATTTGAAGTTTGAGGCTAAGGATCATATTTACATTGCTGTTTGGAACTTTTGATCTCCTTTAAAGAGATTTACATTGTAGGCTGTACGTAAAGATCTCCCCTTAAGAGGATCGGGATTATAGTTCATACTTATCTATTGATTATCCCCCTTCCTAAGAGCATCGAAGTACGAGCCGGTCATCAGGTCTGCCTCCTCGATTCCAAACTCCCGCGACAGCTCCTTGGCGATGTCTTGACCCTCCTCCAGCGTTTGCGTCGGCTTCAGGCACACCTCGAACTCCATGAAGTAGCCCAGATCCTGCACCTCATCCAGATGGATGCGAGTCTGGCCGTACAGAAAGAGATGCCGCTTCTTGGCGAGCACACCGAGCGCTCCGTTCGACTGCCGTAGGATCTTCTCGAGAACGGCCGGTTCGTCCACCTCGATCTTATTGAATTTCGAGAGCTTGGGCCCGGCGACATCTGGACGATCGTAGTACACCAATTGGGAACGGGCGGGCGCCTGGAGGTAGCGCAACTTGAGACGTCCTCCCAACGGGGACTCGAAGAACACGTCGCGCTGCTCAATTAGTTCCGCATCCTGACCACCGGTCAGGCGGCGGGCAATGTCCTGGCGCCGGGAGAAGCCCTCAGCTCCACCCGGTATCCGTGCCTTCACCTCCACATTCCTCTGGTCCGCTGGAGTCGCCGATTCGCACATGTCGTCAGAAATTCCAATTGTTTTTGCGCCTTCGAAGCGGCGATAGCCGATAGGTTTCAAATGCAGCCCAAAAAGCGAAGTCTGCCGGCGAAAAAACATCGCGCCAGACTGAGAACTTTCTCACTGATGTACGTTTTAGGATCAATCGATTATCGATAAAATAAAATCAATATATAATTATAAATTAACAACATTCCAACTGGAAAATACTTTAAAATAATCATTAGTTTTAAGATATGTAAACATTTACGTAGCTGTTTACCATTTTTCATTAAAGAGAAGAACAAATCAACTGGTTACATGTTAAGATTAAGTTATTTATTATTTAAATTTACTGTTACTATTAATGAGCCATACTAATCTTTTTGTGCATGCTATACACTTTTTTATTTTCCTGGCAAATATCGCAGTGTAAATGATTTTCCGTAAGAATTAGTTATCTCATATCAGAATATTGCCTTTTTATTTAAAAAGTACATAAAGTGAGATTGCCGTATAAGTTTAGCTTTTTGGCGCCACATTTGAAAATTTTACTAAGGTATATATGAAGTAAGAAATATTTATATTGTAAAAAAGACGACATAATTTGTTCTGCATTTAACAGTAGTTAATAACGATTTGAGCGCAGAACATAAATTTATTTCTATAGCAACTCTTTCGATTATCTCACAAAGAATTTTCTACAATAATTGTAATTTATGACCTTTAGGGATAAATGTTCCTACATCCCTCATTTCGAAAGGGCTTTAGTCTCAGATTAAGATTTACTAGCTTTTCTACTTGAATTAAACACCGAAAAAGAAGTTTTAGATACAAATTATTATCAATGGTTATTAGATATTGCACTAACATGTTTTTTAACATCACCTTGTAATGTAGTTTCCAAATCTTTAAACAATTTAATAAAAAAAAAAAAACTGAATTAAAATTATAACTTAAAATTTAAGAAATTAAACAGCTTTTATGCCTAAATAAATTTTAGATTATGTACTTAAAAAATAAATGTGTGAAATCAAGAATGGGAAAGGCTTACCTTAACTTCACTTTTACTGTATAGTGTGAGTCTTTCTATATATTCCACACAAAAAAAGTTCCCTTCCATTTAATTGGGCTGTTGATGTGACTAAATGGAGATTAATGGGAATCGATGGATCTTCTAAATTCCCAATTCGCCATTAAAAATGTGACAAGTTCGAAGCTTTGCATTTAAGTGAAGATTGATGAGTTAGGATGGAGCTTTCCGTTAATCCTTTACCGCGCCATTTACGACTATTTATATAAATATGTACAAAATATATACATATATATATATGTATATAGCGTTGCTGCGAACAAAGCAAGACAACGGACACAAAAACACAAAAACAAAATACGAAAACAGTGTGTATGTATGTATATTCATATACATATGTATGTGCTTGTATGTGTACTGCGCACCAGTGTTGTCGTTTCCGACTTTTCCGGGCAAGCAGTTCTCTTCCACTTTGTTTAGCTTATTTGCTGTGTACAACCCAAGGTCATTAAAAAAACTCAATGCTTTAGTCTCCCTCGTGAACAGCCCCAATTTTAACTTCCAGTCCAAAGGGAATTCTACCATGACACCATGAGCTCGACCTGGTATGCCCATTTGCGGGATAGAGGGCAAGAGGCGCCATTATAATGAAGAATACAATCCCTTGTGGGAGAGTCTCACTTTAATTGGGCATCGGGTAACGGAATCCTTTAAGGATCAGATACATAAAGATAAGGGACTTCGTATACACTCCTAGCTTGTCTACATCGAAGCACAGCTCCATGTTGCTGTCGATCTGGATGCCCTCTACCTCAACAATCAAACGGATGACTCTGAGCAGTGTCTCGCCATCCAGTTCCTGGAGCCTCGCGAACAAATAAAGATCGATTTCGCGGGTAAAAGGGTTCGGATCGGTGGAGTCCGGATCGGTGGAGTCCGGATCGGTGGGGTCCGGGTCGGTGAGGTCCATATCGGTGGGATTCGGATCTGTGGGATTCGGATCTGTGGGGTTCGGATCGGTGGGGTCCGGATCGGTGAGGTCCATATCGGTGGGATTCGGATCTGTGGGGTTCGGATCGGTGAGGTCCGGATCGGTGAGGTCCGGATTGGTGCGATTCGGATCGGTGCGATTCGGATCTGTGGCGTTCGGATCGGTGGGGTCCGGATCGGTGGAGCTAGGATCGGTGAGGTCCAGATCGGTTTGATTCGGATCGGTGGGGTCTGGATTGGTGGGGTCTGGATTGGTGGGATTCGGATCGGTGGTGTCCGGATTGGTGGGGTTCGGATCGGTGGGGTCCGGATTGGTGGGATTCGGATTGGTGGTGTCCGGATTGATGAGATTCGGATCGGTGGGGTCCGGATTGGTGGGATTCGGATCGGTGGGGTCCGGATTGATGAGATTCGGATCGGTGGGGTCCGGATTGGTGGGATTCGGATCGGTGGTGTCCGGATTGGTGGGATTCGGATCGGTGGTGTCCGGATTGATGAGATTCGGATCGGTGGGGTCCGGATTGGTGGGATTCGGATCGGTGGGGTCCGGATTGGTGGGGTTCGGATCGGTGGGATTCGGATTGGTGGTGTCCGGATTGATGAGATTCGGATCGGTGGGGTCCGGATCGGTGGGATTCGGATCGGTGGGGTCCGGATCGGTGGGATTCGGATCGGTGGTGTCCGGATCGGTGGGGTTTGGATCGGTGGGGTTCGGATCGGTGGGGTCCTTTAGGGTAGGGGTCACCTCAGGGCTATTCTGCTTCACCTCTTCGTCCAAGGTCATCGTCGATTCTGAATTCGAAGTGCTGGATTGGGTTTCATCCATCGCTTCCGATGTCTGACCGATTTCAGAATCCAAATCGGAGTCGATCAACATCTGATTCGGGTCGATCTTAGCCTTTTCGTACAGCTCCTCAAAGATAAGTTGTAACTTTTTGGCCATTTCGTAGCACAAATGTCCGGGATTGGTAAATAGGTAGGTATTATAAAAGATAAGGCGCACGTCTCTTGCAAACTCATCGCCAGTCTGATAGACACCTGTATTAAGCCGATCTTTTACGGTGGACAAGTCCATGGGTTCCTGGACAATTTCATGGTAATTATCCAAGCCCAAAAGCTCCGCATCCACCGGATCGTAGAAAATCCAGGCCACCTCCTTATGGGCCCGAGAGAACAGAGTCTTAATGATGGCCTTGCAGGCACGGATTTCCAGTGAATCTTGATTTCCAGACATCGAGAATGAATTTCGAGATTTTTGACGATGAAAAAGTTCCGTTGAAATGTAATAGACTCCACGTTTGACAGTTGACGTTTGGCCCAGGGTTGCTATGTACCTTAAAGTTCCCATTAAGGTAAACTTAAAATTCTATATACAAATATGCGGTAATATAAAAGTTCCAAATGATACCGGTTAATGGTTTAATTTTTAAAATAGTTCGCCCCTTTTTTATTTTGTACCCATCTATCCTTTTTTGTGGCGGTAGCTGGCAACACTGCAGCACACAACTTGAATAGTCTCTTGGCGAGGCCCCGTTTCGTGAACACACAGCCATAAAGAGCCGAGGAGGTGGAGGAACGCTGTCGCGCACTCACTCACACCTTAATATGTATATTGTGTGTATATACATATATATATTTATGTCGGTATATATCGGTATCGATGTGTGTGTGTGTGTGTGTGTGTGAAGTTATGGGGAAAAGGAAGAAGAAAAAGGGGCGTGGGCGGGGCTACGGGGGTTGGTCGGTTTTTGTTGCTCACTTCCACGGGGTTGACTTTGCTAGGGGAAGAAGAAGAAGGGAAACAAGTAGAAGAACATAAATGAAAAAAAAGAAGGGAGGGCTGAGAAGGTGGAATTGAGTCAAAAAAGACAGAACGAGCGAGAAGAGAGCTTGGGAAGAAGTCTAGAAGGTAGAGTGAGCGCATTGATATTCAACTTTTTCTTTGTCCACACGTTTCTTTGCTTTCGCACCTAATTCATTCTAATTTGTTCTTCCACTTTATATTTTCTGTACGTTGTTTTCTTAACTTTGCACCATTCTTCTCTTCAGTTGCTTCTCACAGCTTCGTTTTATCAACGATTTTTGTCTTTCTCTTATTTTGTTTGTTTTATTTTTGGTCCATGTTTTCTTCGCTTCTCATCTCTACGTTTTTGGTTTTATCTCAATATTACATTCTTCTTTTCGTTTTCCTTCTTTTATTTTTTGCAGCTGTCATCTGTGTTTGCCTTTAATTTTAACTTACCCTGCTTCTTCATCTTCTCTTTTTGGGCTTGATGTTGTTTTAATTTGCCAGCCATGTTTGTTTGTTTGTGCTTGCTCTTCTCGCACTTGATTGATTTTGCCGGTTCCTCTTCTTCATCGTAACATAATTTATGGGGTATGTTTATTTTGTTTGGTTTTTGTAGGGTGTCTTCTGTTTCTTCTTTCCGCTCTTTTTTGCAAGCAGATCAGATCGGAATGTTGGGCAAAGGGACAAGCGGGGCAGTCATTTTGCCTTTTTGCAGCCACCCTTGATGGCGCGCTCCCTTCTTGCCTCTTTCTGGCACTCCTCCTGGAAACGCTTTCTTTTTATGCGGCTGCTGCTGCTGCTGCTCCCAGCTCTCCTGCTCTCTTTCTCTCTCACTATTGCGCTCGGTAAAACTCTGCAGCTGTTTTCTTCTTCTTCTACTTCTTCGGCTTTATCAACATCTTCTACTTCTTCAAAATCATCATCATTATGGCTTGGAAACATAAAATGCGAATTGTATATCTTATAGCACGGAATTATTATCTATGTAGAGCTATAATAGCTTTTTGTATACATATATGTATGTTCATACATACACACTCACTTCATATGCACAGCAACAGGCATAACAATAGATTGTAAAATTCATAAAAAAAAGGTTATTATTAAGATCCTAAAAACTAATTTAAAAAAAATAATAATATAATAAAGTAGTTATAAATAAGAAATAACAAACAATTATACACATTTTAGAATCCCCTCTTCGTATTATATAACTATTAGCCTAAATTGTTGACCTCTATTGTGTTGGCTTGAATGTGCATGTTGTATGAAAACTTCGGCTAAGTGAATGGGAAAGCAACAAAATCATAGCCAAAACAAGAAGCGAAAAAAAGGGAGAGGAAGTGGAGGAGTAGGAGGAGACGAAAGAGTGGGAGGGAGAGAGCGAAGTGAGCTCCTGCACCAGAGGTGGGAAGTGAAAAGAGAGAGGGAGTACAAAATGGCGAATGGAGACGAAAATTTAATGCAGTTTTCTCAATTTTCTATGTGGAATTCTGCGATGCTATCGCTGTCGACGTCAACGTCGACGCCGACTGTGGCAGAGGCCGAGGCAAAGGCAACAATAAACTGACGGCGACGACCTTCGTTGCTGCAATTGTTGTTGTTTGCTGTTGTTGTTGGTGTGGCCCTCAGTTTTTGGTGGCCGATGGCACAAAATTGTATATTGGCCATGTACTAACACACACACACACGCACGCACACACCCATACAAACATGCTAACACTCAATAAATATAAATACACCGAAGAAAAAATATATAAATGAGCAAAATATTCGCAAAATATGTGAAATTTTTTTGGAGGCTGTTTTTTCAACCGTAAATGATTTATGTAAAATTAAAAATCTTATGTTGGCTTTAACACAAATACACTGAAAAAAAAATGGTAATAAAAAAATTTACTTTCCATTTGGTCATAAAAAATGTGATTATCTCAAGCTTTTCAGTTAAAGTGCTTAAAATTATATTTTAAAATTATTGGTAATAAACCTCACGAAATTTTATATTTTAAACACATATATTAAAAATATTACATTACAAATTATTAAATATTAAATTAAAAGTAAGTGCAAGTTTCTCAAATTCAACCAATTTATAATGTACAAATTTATATATGTTCATATGTGCAAATATTTAAATATTCTAAAATGCCCAAATTCCTCCGGGATTTAGAAAATCTACACTAAAAGTACAATTCTTCTAGATTTCATTGATTTTCTAGCTTTGCCCTTTAAAATGTTTATTATTCTAGCGGGTAAAATTCATAAATTTGAACATTCGAAGTATCAGTATGTTTTCTTCTTATATAAATATGTATAAACATATATAAAGTAAAGATACTTTTGTGTATGTATCTGGTTTATGCGATTGTAACTGTTTACCACCTATCTGCCGCGTCTCTCTACCTCTCCCTCTCCCTTGCACTTGCTAGTTCTCGATATGGCCATCTCTTTTTTGTGAACATAACCAGCTGCGACTTTAACTTTACAGTTGTTGTTGCTCGCTCGCTCTCGCTCACTCTTTGGATGTTACAGTGTGTGTGTGTGCTTATTTCATGTTGATGTTTTTGTTGCACTAAGAGAAAAAGAGAGAAAGAGAGAGAGAGAGAGAGAGAGAGAGCGAAAGATACTTTGACCTTTTTTCCCATCAAGAAGTCTCTGAGCTGGAGATCATTGCAGATTAAATACACACATAAATACAAGGAAATATATACGTATATAAAATACTCACACTGGTATCCAACGGATACACAGATTTGTATCTCTGCTTTCTGTCGTTCTTATTTCGCTTTTTTTTAATATTCATTTTCTGTTTTTCGCTTTTGTCGTTTTTTTCTCTTTCTTATTTATTTCCTTTTGTCGCGGCTTTTATGACTTCATTTTTTCGTTCGTTTCTTCCCTCGTTTCTTTTTAATTTTTCCCAATTTTTGGGTGTATCTATATATAAGATACATACACATACTAGCTTGTATATTGTTTTCGCTTTGTTCCTAGGCAGCCAACATTTTTTTGCTCTTATTTATTTTTTTTTTGCTGTTTTTAGTGAATGGAATCGATTGAGGCGAAAGAGGCAGGAAGACACACACACACACACACGCAAAGCACAAAACACACAACAAGTGGAAGCCAAAAATCTGCATGGAACCGTGCATGTATCTTGCGTACACCCCTCCCACTGAAACCGAATCCCCACAATCCCCCCTACCGATTCCCCTTGCCTCCAATCCTTTGGCCCATTACAAGCACCCCGCCCTGCAATCGCCTTTTAAACTCACCCCCTCGGTGGTTCAATGGACTCTGCCACTGCCTTTTTGGCCATACCCTCTCATTTTTGGGAAGATCCTTCTTCCAAATAAGTTATTTTCGTAATTTTATCGGTCTAGTAATTATAAGTAAAATAATGTTAATTTTAAAACTAGGTCTGTCGAAGAAAAATCTCCAACTCTCATAGCAAACGCGCTAGAATTCCCAATCAGTTCTAGCGAGACATATACAGTACTTTTACTAATTCTAAGTTTTAAACAAACTAGTTGTTAAAATAAAGTAGGTAAACACTTAGGACTGTATTGGAACTTGTATTTAAATATATAATTAGGGTATATTCCATAACCTATAGGGTATTATAGAGCCGACCTTTCACGCCATTTCATTTCCTTTGCTTGTTTCTTAAGTTTTTCTTTTGGCAGTGCACCAAATTGGCAGGAATCGTTGAAGGTGAAGAATTTTGCATGCTCTGTAAGGACACAAGATATTATAAATATTATATTACTATTAGAGGTATTACTTTGTGACTGAAACCAGGAGAATCTTAACTAGGTTGTGCAAGATTTTGCTATAAAAATATTTCACATTGTAATATTTTGTGTAATTAAAATGAGTTAGGCTAATGCCTGGAGTCAGATACCCCAAGTGATAGGAAAAGTAAAAAAAGAGAAAATAAGTCGGAAAAATGTATAATAATACAAAAGAAAAATTAGCTGCTATTTTTCCATTTTCTTTTGCACCCCTTCTTCTTCTTCTCTTCTCTATTTTCTCTCTAGGCCTCCCCCACCCACATTTCCACCATCTCTTTCGTTCGCTTTTTCGCCTTTCTTTGCTATTGCAGTGCAAATAAATAAATTATAAATGTCTCTATCCATACACATACACAGACACACTCACCTCCAGATATGTGTGTGTGTGTATATGGGTTTTGTACATTTGTATCTGTCGGATGTATTTCATATTTATTTATGAGGCAGGCGAACGTAACAAGAAGAAGAAGATACACACAAAGCTATACTAAATACATACATATGTACATACAGATGTACATACTCACTTACATAACCACTCAAACCATATGTACACATGGAAAAGCAATTTTGTTTTTACGCTTCGATTTATAAATGGGATTCGATGATAAAAAAAACGACGCCATAATATGAAGGGGGGGTCGTAAATGGAGGGAAAGCGAAGGAAAATCGGAGTGCCATGGGCGGTAGGCAAGCTAAATAAGTGAAATATTTGAAATATTTTTAAATCGGGGTATTTCTGCCCTTCAATAATCCAAAATAATTGGTGGAAATATTCCTATGTGAAAAAAAAATAATATAGAAATTTATTTGGCCTACTAGAATGAAGAATTAAAGTCGTAATGTTTTGTTTAATATGTATATTATACCCAAAATAATTTTAATTATTGCTTAAACCTATGCAGATTAATGAGTTTCCTTCAATACACAAATTTTGCTCAAATGAATAAGTATTTTCATCACAAGTTTGAGATGTTTTTTCTAAGGTACCTTCCTCTAAAGTATATCCTAATATAAACTGGTATTTTCGTTCTTATCCTTTGAAAATAACTAACTGCATCTTTAAGATGTACATCTCTATCATAATTTAAATCAAATTCAGATCTTCAACACCCAAGTATCCCAAGTACATGTTGTAACACCTCTCTCTTATAATCGCCATTTTCATTTGTAATTTAAATTCTGGGAAAAATAGTCAGCTACCTGGAAAGTTATATGATTTCACTCAGGTAGAAAAAAGGTAGTGACAAGCTTTGGGTACATAAATATATATTGTTCCATCAGGTAGTCAGTTTCGTGAAGGATGCCAAATGATAATGAGGAAGGATGAGCGGAATGGGCAATCAAGGAAAACCCGCTGCGCAAGATTGCGATCGAAATTATGATGTCTGGACAGGGATTATGTTCTCTTAGTAATACATACATACATACGTATATGTAATTTGATTTCTGGGCTTGGGATTTATTTTAGAAGTTGTATTGTAATACTAATAATAATTGATAAGTCTACATTATATTCCGCTTTAATTGTATAACAGTAAAGATAATTTTGGGATCGTATCGCAATCTTAGTTGGATTCTTTAAATTCCTTTCTTATATCTTAAGTTGTATTATTTGATAAGGAACTGAGTCTTAGTTTATATCTGGCTGAGCATATTTGTTCACATATTTTTTAAAGTCCCAAGTGCTTTTACGCTTTATTGTCCAAGATTTCCGGTATTTTTAGGTATCTATTGGATTCTATAAGAAAATACATGTGTTGAGAATTAATTTACAAGATTTTATTAAGAGCGTAATAATACGTATGTATGTATATATCCTGATATTTAGTTATTTCGTATAGATTATTTTACTTAGATTTCTAAATAATATTCTGAAAATTAGTTATTGAAATCGAAAGAAATTCTATTATGAAATATTAACTTACTTAATCCACGTTGTGAAACCTCCAGCATATCAGTAGGTGTTTTCTCTCGTTCCTAATATTTCTCGATTACAGATATATATAGAAACCTACAGAGATATGGAAATACATATTCACACAATAATAAAAAAAAGGAGAAAATAAAGCGAACAAGAAAACTGAGGGAAATCATGAGCAAACTGATGACAGCTAATGTTGGCTTTGTATTATCTGGAAATGTGGGCATGTAAATTCCATAATTCATGAATCACGCCAGCCAGCAACAATGTATATACATATGTATATATGTAAGTATATACATACATGTGTATGCATATGTACATATACATACATATGTATGTATTTATATGGCGTGTCAACAAAGCACAAAAAGATTCCTACGTTTGTTTGTATGTATGCACGTGTGCGTGGAATTTAACCAAAACGGAGTGCAAAAATAATCAACAATTTTAATTGCGAAATGCGAGAAACGAAAAAAAAGCAACAACAAAATCAGAGTTGCCATGTCACGCTAGCTGCGGCGGCCTGGTGGCAACTCTGGCAATTTGCCAGAGATCGAGCTACATATTCGGCTGACTAACTGTACTTTTTCCTCTCCTTCTACTTCCCCCTTTCCATGATTCTAACATGGCCGCCCTTTTTGCCGCTGCTGCTAATATCTCTCCTCTCCCCTTCCCATAGCTGCTAATTTACCAACATGAATTGGCAAAAGCAGAGACGCCGAGGAAGAGAGCACGCAAGGAAATTCACAAAAAAGTAGAAGAAGAAGACCAACCGCAAAGCGAACGACTAAACAGAAACAACAAAAAACCAACCAAATTTGTATGTAAAAGTGAAGAAAAAGAGGATGAAAAAAAAAGCGTTTGCTTTGCGTCGACGTCGACGTCGGCGTTGACGTCTCTGCCGCGACGTCAGGCCGCAACAGCTTAACTGTGGAATTTACCTCCGCCGATTTCGCTTATCTCCCACACACACACACACACACACACACATAAAGGGTTGTCACACAAATCTACAGAATTTGCGACTTTAGTTGGAAAATTCCCTATTTGGGATTGAATTATTCAAACCACTTTTTTGGAATCAAAGCATGTACAATTTTTTATTTATTTTATGTTAAGCTTAATAGTTTTTAAATATGTACATATATATTAATAGAAATATTTAATACAAATCTTAACAAAAAAGATTTATTTAGGAAGCTTAATTGGATGAAGATTGATGAGATAATAGGTTGTGCGCGGGGAAACTCCACAAGGGTGGTGATTTCCTGGGAGAGTGGTGACTCCCATTGGAGATTCAATTGCATCGTATCTCTGTCTTTCCCTCTCCATATTTCTCTATGCGCTATCAATTGACACTTGACACCGCTATTTTGGGGTCTATATGTGTGTATCTGTGTACGTGCGTTATCATCACACACCTGTGCCGCATGTTTATAACGGCGCTTGTTTTTCTTTCTTTATTTTGTTACTCTCCAGCATGCGGAAGTGTTTTTGCGTTTGTCAGCTCTGCCGGCTGGGAAACATACGAAAAGAAACGCACACATAATGACAATGTATCTTGATTTTCGCAATTTTCACTGCAAAAATCTAAGCATCATTTTGCATTGGCGTCGGCAGCGATGCCGATGACGACAAACCAACGAGAAGTGGCCCCGAAAATAGCCGACGGCGCAGACAACTCGGCTCTCCACTCTCGGGATCTCGACTCTTGACTCGACTTGACTGAATTCGCATCCAAATCCAAGTCCGAATCTGAGTGTGAATGGGAAACGGTATAGCGTCGGCCAGCCCGAAGCGATCAGTGCCCTTTAGCTCAAGGTCGCCCCGTTGTCCAAAGGGATCGACGGTGCTGTTGCATTAGGGTGGAAATAACTATGTACATATGTATGTATATAGAAGGATGCCCTATCCACCGATATTGGCAGCAGCCATTTGGAATATCCGCTTCATGCATATTTCCCATGGAATAAAAACAAACTCTCCGTGATCCTTTCTTCATTCCTTTCCCATGACTTCAGTGAAGGTCTTCAGGCTAAGAAAAAAGAGTCATTTATTTCAATATTCAAGCACTCGGTTTCTCAATTCTAATGACAAGAACAACCACAAACTAATATGCCGATCGTTTCACCGTTAGGGTACCAGTCTCAGTCAGAAATGCTATAATATTGATAACAATAATAAAACAAAAACAAGCACAATAGCAATAACAGCAACAAGAGCAAATACAAATACAAATACAACCGCAAAGAAACAACGAAAAACGCAAGGCGCAGATGACGAAAACAACGATGCGATGCGAAGAAGAAGAGCCCGCGAGCAAGGCAACAAGGAGGAGGAAGGGGGGATAGAAAGTGGCCGAGCGATAGAGAGTAAGGCAGAAGCAGTAGAGGGGTGAGCAAGCACACCTGAAAGTCATAACGGGTTGTTGTTGTTGTTATTCTCGTTGCCGTTGTTTTTTTTACGGTTGGGCAAAAAAGCAAAACAGAAAACAACAACAAAAATCAAACCAAGCCAAAAACAAATAAATAGAGAAGATGGGTGCAAATGGGGGAGACCAAAGGAATGGCAGGAGAAGGGGTTGCAGAAACACGCACGCAAAGAAAATGAAATCGCAAGCAAACAAGAACACAAAAGCAAACGGAAAGCGGTGGCAATGAAGCAAAGCAAAAAAACGAGTTAAATTTACACCAAGAACGCGCCAGGAAAGAGGAGAAAAGAGTGGGAAGAGGGAGCAGCGAGCGAACAAGACGGGGCGCAATCACTCACGCGACCCGAAAAAACTTTTCCCGAATAAAGTTATCAATCAACCGAAAAGCATTTATCCGGATACCGAACACGCTCACACTCACGCACACAACCACGAAATCGCCGCTCGGAAATTCCCGTTTTCCGTGAATTTAACTTCTAAATTTTCGAAATCTTGAATTCTTAGAAAGCGCTAGTAAACATTAAATTACTTGTAAACAATTTATTATTAAACAAATTAAACATCTTGAAGTTCTGTAGCTTGGATAAAATGTAATTCTTAGTTATTAAAAAATTCTAATAACAATGTACATATATGTATGTATGTATATGTACACATGTGTATATACATATATATATATATACATGCATACATGTGTATGTATGTGTATGTGTTTGTAAGTTTTGTGTTCCTAACACCATGTACAGTTCTTCTCAACTTACTAGAGCTTCAAAGGATCTTTCTCAGAAAATTGATTTAGACGTTAATTACTTGATTATATTGATAATATTTAAACAGTTTTTAAACAAGTATCTGCTTTACATATTATTATTCTTACCAATTACCACTATTTTACCCTTAAAAACTTGGTAAAATTATCAAAAGACTTTAATTCAGTTTTTGATTAGTATGTTTTTTTCTATTTTAAAGGTCATACAAACAAATGTAATAATAATAATAGTGATGTGATATGTAGTGGTAAAAATGATTAATGACTTGGGGGTTTTTAGTACAGCAATATTATTAGTAACAGAGTTTTAATGAGTTTCAGGGCTTGCGTGTTTTTATATGTATGTACATATGTATGTATGTATGTTCGTATGTATGTGAATATGTATGTATGTACATATAAGTGCATACTTGGTATGTAGGTATGTGTGTGTAGGTATTCTTCAACTGTTTAATGTGTACATTTAATACATGCTGTATTTTTTTTTTACTGCGGGGGCGCTGGATAAAGGGGATGGGGGTAAAACGATGAGGTTGAGGAGGGGGGGAAGCGAGGCCGAGGGTCGAGCGAAAAACACAAAATACTGGGCCAGGTGCCCGTCCTGCTCGCACCCGCAGCGCTGAACGGGCTGGCCTTGCGCAACGCGCTCGCTTGCTCACATACACACACACTCCGCTCTTTAATCTCCACAGCGGCAGAGAGAGAGCGGGAGAGAGAGGGCGATAAAGAGAGACACTCTCGAGCGGTCGCTTTGGCAGGCCCCGCTTCGCATCGCGTCGTTTTGTTTCGTTTCGCTTCGTCTCTCGCCTCTCGTCTTTCGTTTCGTTTCATTTCGTTTCGTTTGCAGCACAACAAGTTTTTCAACAGCAGAGCAAGCGAGAGCGGGATAGATATACCAAAAATAATGCCAACGCACACACACACACACTTTCACATTCACAAATATCTAACTGTTAACCCATTAAGGTCTCCGTTCGTTCGCCGTCCTAAAAAAAAGCGAATACAGAACACGAAGCAGAAACGAAAACATCGCACGGATCTCGATAGATATAAGCGATCGGTACTGATAACAGCGATAAGGTTTGAAGGGAACCTTCCATTGTATGTAAATCGTGTATTTCCGGGAAAGATTCAGCGATAACCGGAATTCATCCAATAATTACATGGATTATGTGATTATTTGTATGGTTGAATTAAGCAAGATTATTTCAAAGATTTTTAGTATAGTTTCTAGGTTTTTAGATACATAATATATAAAGGGGTTAAGTTTAAAGCGGTGTGCGGTATAGATTTGTATAGTATGTACATATGTATATGTATACTGTTCTAAAAATAGAGATAAGATACATCGTATTTCGATTCCATTCCTTAAAAAACGGTAAGATAAATCAAATTTTATCTGGAAATTTATTATTCTTAGCGATCCTAGTATGAAGTAATATTTACAAAGTGATCTAGATAAAACTCATAGAGCCTAACATTATAATCTAGTCACTGATAACAAACTGTAGACATCATATGTGTAATATTATTTTTTTTTACTTATATTGTTATGGTTCTTTACTTCTATTAAATTTAATTATATTATTACAGTCTATTAATAATTACTACATATTATGTATAGACAATAACAATAACAATACATACGTATGTACATTAAGAAATTGTGTGTGTGTGTGAAAACCCCTAAATTGAGGTTATAAATTATGTAATGTTCTTTGCTTCGAGAAAACTACCCCAAATTCTTATTCGGAAACCCCTCTTAAATTTCTTACATTTATTTTTTCTTTCGTCAGGCGAAATGAAAAAATGCTTATTTTATAACAACAATAATAATAATAACGCAACTTTACAAGACTTGCTTATCGGGCTCTCGCTCTATCTTCCTCTCTCTTACCCTCTACCTCTCACTCTCCCTCGCTCAATGCTTTTCGCACGCTACTCTGCTTTTGTTGTTGCTGCTTTTTTATGTTTTTTTTTTGTTAATTCATTATTGAGGCCAATTGAATTTGTGTGAAGCAAAGTGTGTGTGTGTTTGTGTGTGTGTGTAGCTAGCAGCGTGCTTGAATGAGTGACGCAGCGACGGAGAGACGAAGAGACAGAGAGACGGACGGACTTGCGCTGCGCTGCGTGGACGAGGGCCCGGCAAGAGACTATGCAACACGTTTAAATATGCGCAACCGACGAACGACGAGCGACGAACGCCGAACGAAGAGAGCACAGAAAAAAAAACACACACACTTGTATGTATATGTGTGTGTGCGCAAGTAATTTGGAAGAAGCAGATGACGGCGTGGAAGAAGAAGAAAAGCAGCAGCGGCAGCAGCAGCAGCAGCTGAGTAGAGAGTTTGATGACGTTGCCGGCACTCTAACTGTTCGCGGCTGCTCATACACAGACACAGACACACACATACACACTTTCCGCCCCCCGCCTCACTCCTCGCATTTTTCCTTGCCTTTTTTCGCGTCTTTTTATCGATGAGTGTTGTTGTTGCCGTTTGCTTTTGTTGCTTGGGTCAGAAGTTCGCGGCTTAGGCATAGACGACTAAACATCCCCTACACTTAATACAAATTTTTGGAAATTTTCGATAGATAATTATTTTTCTTAGTAATATGACATAATTCAATAGGGTCTAGATTAGTTTTCTTTTAAGCAAAATAATGTTAAATAAATTTTTAAATACAAATTAAAACATATGTATAAAACAATTTGTAAACTAGAAGTTGAACAGTTCTGACTTTGATTAACAAACATTTTTTTAAATCCACATTAGAAATATAGTCCTCTTGTTATTAGTAAGTAGAGGTGACTTGAATAACCTCAAAAGTCCATATACCCTTCAGAATACAAGGCAGCGCATAACTGGCTGCAGGAAAAACGCTAGCAAAATGAAAAACATGAATTTCCTTCGAGGCCATACAAATACAAAATAGAAGTTAAGTGTTAATCGAATTTGATTGAAAAATAAGGAAATGTATAGCCTATTGTCTGTATTAATATTTACTTACAATTACTACGCGATAGGTTATAGGGTTAAGGACGCATGCAAGAAGGACAATGAAGAAGGAATGATACCGTTGCTGACATGTGTAGGTGAAGATGGTAGTGGTAATAATGATGAAAGTAATAGAAAGAGGAGGAAAGAAGCTGAGGTTGAGCAATATACATACATACATATGTATGTATGTAAATAGCAACGGCTGGTGCCGCCAGGTGGCCAGAGTCCAGGGCTGCCGGCTGAGAAGCGCGGATAGGGAGCTGAAACAAGGACAAAGAAAACGGGAAGACAAAGAAGAGAAAATAAATACATGACGGCTTTAGCGATGCACTTTTTGTGTTGAATGACAAATACGATGAAAACTTACAGTAAAAAAGCATTTTCATCGCAGTCTTGCACATGTGGCAATGGAAAAGGGTCGAAAGGAGAGGTGATGTGGTGAAGAGGAGCTAAGAGGGGAAGTGCTCCCAAGGGCTGAAAATGCCAGCTGCTCGGCGAAAAAAGGGAAAAGAAGTGTGGGAAGTGAAGGGACGTGGGCGGGAGAGAGACAGAGACAAAGAGAGAGTGCGAGAGCTCGGCCGAGCAACAGGGCTAGAGGAAAAGGGAGAGAGGGAGAGAGAGAGCAACTGCAGCAGCAGCAGCAGGCGAATGAAAGTGCATAAAAGGCAGCCAACTAAATGGTGCATTTGTGTGCACTTCTCTACGATTGTGCTCGTGTGTGTTGCAAACTTTGTAAGCATTTCTTCTTCTACGGACTATTTCTCTCTTTCCTCTTTTTTTTATTTCTATTGTTGTTTTTGTCGCATTTGCATTGCAACTGCCACAAAAACAAGAACAACAATCTTTAAATGATAAGCACAAGATGCGGAAAACGGATAATGATGCAAAAAATGCAGCAGCAGCAGTAGAAACAGAAGGGTTCCCCTCTCCCAAACCGCAAAATAATAGCAAAAAAACCAGAAACAACAACTGCAAAAAAAAACTGGGAAGTTGAAAGTTGTAATAAAGCAACGGTTAACCCTAAAGTGTGTCCATGCCACATTAATAGGACAAATTCAAAAATTAATCCAAATTCAAATCAGAATTCACAATTCACTATTTTGACTCTTATTTTATAATAATTAAATTTCAATTTTTTTAGCTCATACTTTTGTACGTAATCTTCATATATGTATTCATATTAAAAAAATATATTATTAATAACAAAGATCTGTCCCATAAATTTGCTAATTTTTTAATATTTTATTATATAATAATATAATTTTTTTTTATATTTCAGTTACATTTCTCTTACACAAGTTTTTAGGGTTAAAGTTGGTGAGAGGCGGCCAAAGTGGTGTTAAGAAGAGTGGGTGGCGACTCACACACAAACACAGTCACACTCAGGTGCTGCGGGCGCATTAGCCCAAAGCAGAAGGCAGAAGGCAAAGTGCAGCGCAGAGAGAAGAGAAGCGAGACGGCGCGAGGTGGCGGCCACGTGGAATGGAGTGGGGTAGGATAGATTGCGGTGGAAAGAGCTGCAGCGGGTTAGTTGGTGTTGGCGGGGGCGGCGGGTGCCGCGTTCAAAGGGAGACAGGGTCCAACGGATGTCCGGTCCATTGATTGGCCAGGAATAGTGGCGGGGGGGTAAGGAGAGAAAAATGGGTTGGGGGAGGCGAAGAGAATGAAAGAGAGCAGAAAAAATAGAGAATTGTAGAGTGTAGAAAAGAGAGAGGAGAGTCTTCCTACGCCTTTAAAAAATTTAAAGAAGTAACGTAAGCAAAAAAATTTACACTGAAAAAAAGCTTATATAATTTAAATTTTTAATTAATAAATATACAAAAAAATAATATTAAGAAAATAAGTGTCGAAGATTTATTACGAAATGATCTCTTTGTCGACCTCTTTCCTCGGTTTGTTAAAGGCAACCCTGGTGTTCGGTTAGCTCACTGCTCTCGAAGGACTTAGCCCTTAGTGGGCGGCCCTTTCTGCTTCTTTTTCAATACTCTCTTCCTCTTCGTCTTCCTCTTATTTGGCAATATCCCTGCCCTTCTCCGCTCTCTTGGCTGCGCAATCGTGAAGCTTGCCAAAAATCAAAGCAATTGGCAGGGCCACCGAGCTCGGCTGTCCTGCCGAACAACGCCCACCGACTCGGCTGTCCTGTTAACCGCCCACCGATGGTTAAGCGAACAGTTGCACATACATATCTATGTATATACATACGTATGTAGTACGTATACATACACACCGACAGGCACACGCATGCAGCGTACATGTTTAGCCATGTTTACATAGCAAAGCGCGCACGAAACGGGGCCTTTCGCAGAGCTCGCCGTCTGTCTCTCTTTCTCTCTGTCTAGCTCTTTCTTCCTCTCCCTCCATAAATTTTCTTCTCTTCCCCTTATTTCCTCCTCCCTCTTCACACGCATCGATGACGACTGACGACGTCCGCGGCCTTATCGTTCAATGCGTATGCTCCACCACTACAAAAACATATTTCGCACACACATAGTACAGCCAGCCTTACATACATATACATATACATACATACATACATACATACATATATATACATGCATACACTCTATAGATGTAGACCCCCGTTTTAGAGGGGTTTACATAAGCTACAGGGGGAAAAGCCCCGCAGTCGAAACAAAAAATCTACAAAAATAACTTGCACACACAAATAAAAAATACCCAAACGGGAAAGGCCCACACACAGCAGACTAATTAGCAAAGCAAAGCTCCAAAATCAAACCCCCGCACTCGTAACTACCGAAAGACGAAGAGAACGGAACTGAATGGAAATGGAAATGAAAATGCGTAGAAAAAGGAGAGAAGACACGCAATGGGAGTTGGTCACAGAATGCCCAGGTGACACCTGAAACCAATGCACTGAGCGAGAGACACATATAAACTGTATACCCTACTATAAATAAGTTCCGGCCATTGATCGACTTTCAAGTTCCCTTGAAATCAGAGCATACCCTTTAAAACTCCGCCACCAATTTCATATTTATAAAGAAAAATAAACCAAGTTCTTAAAACAAAAATTTCACCATGATATCATTTCAATCTAAGATTTCAACAGGTCATCAAATATTCGACTCCCGGGAGAGAGAAGACTTACCGAGGACAATTTCATTGATTTATTGTGAACAGCTGTTGCAAAAAAAAAGTTCAATGGAATGAGGAAAGGTAATACTACGTGCTATACATTTAATACAAACACTTAAGTAAGCATTTAATTTTTTTTCATAAGTACTATACTTTTCTTAAGTAGTTACATGTATGTACATATGAATATATATAACTTTTTGAAAAATTAAGATTTTGATCCGACTGTACTTTTGAGAATACTTTTTATTTCCCCAAATTTGATGATGAACAGCTTCCAAGCTGTCTTTTAAAATGGACAATGCTATTAATATCGTAGGACACCTGTTTTGGATCAAACTGTACTTCTTGTGACACCGTTTAACTGGCAGTTAACTCGTGTCATAGTGGCCAAATGGAATTCCACTTGGACTCTTGGACCCGAGAGCTAATTAAATTTTGGGTAAATGTTTAGAGTCGAGCCGACCTTTCGGCGCTGCGCAGCTGGCACCCACACAAAGGCACAAAGGCACACCGCTACCCACACACGCGGACACACAGATACACCCGATGGGGACCCGAGGCGCGCACACACACTTGGCAGCTGCTCGTCGGCTGACTTCGTGTGCGGCGCTCGTTTCGCTCCCGGTTTTCTCCGTTGCTCTGGAACGGGGCCTGTCTTGAGGCCTCAGCGCGCGAATACCGAAAACTTCTTGCATTTCGACGAGGAGCGAAAGGGACGGGGTGATTGGAAACGCGGGCGCGCGAGTGGGAGGGGTGGTGGGGTGGAGGAGAGGTGGCCCATCGAATGCTAAGCAGGGGCTTGCTGACTGCCAAAAATAGAGACGCCCCCGCCACGCCTCCGCCCACAGAAAATCACCCACACCACGGCCACACTACCACTGCCACATCATCATCATCACACCACCGTCACCAACACCAATACCATTACCAATAATCTCTGGCAGAGCAGCTCTCTGCCTCTGTGTGCGGGTCTTGTATATATAAGTATAGCATAGCTTAAGCTTTCCTTGCACAGTGGATAAATGAACCAAGAAATGGGAAAGTTTTCACTTCTAAAATACAATATACAAATAAGTCGCCTTAAAGATGAATTCCGTTCAAAGACTCTAAAAAAAATATTTTTTACATATTTATCACTGTTAAAAAAGAAAACTGACCAACTAATAACTCTCCAAATAATAATATTATTGATAATAACATTGAAATAAATATATGTGAGTATAAAAAATATTGTATGATTTTATTTGTTTGTTGTTAGACCACATAGAACAATAGCTAATCCTATTTATCATGGTTATTAGATAAAAACTGTAGACAAATTTCTTTCGATGGTCATTTGATGATAGTTACCATCAAGCCTCTCCATCTTCAGAATCGGAGGTTCATCTCTTTCAAAACCTCCAACCTTATCCTTGAACCCCCCAAATAGTTTCTATATACACATAATTTTTAATAGGAGTCTATAATTTTTATTAGATATTCTAGTAGGCTACTAGCTTTAGCTGTCAAAGCATAGTTGTCAAGATGAGGATCACAATTATAAGTTTTTTCAGGAATGCCAAGACATTAACATCTAGAGACTTGAATCGATCCCAAGATCCCGTTAAACGCCGATTGCATACAAATTTGACCACTGTAAGTTGTAAATTCAGCCGACGTTGGCGTCGCAGTCGCGGTCGCGGTCGCCGTCGCAGCTTAGAGCTAGTCTCTGGCTGGAAGCAGGAGAGGTAGAGAGGGAGAAAGACACATAGTCAGAAACAGATAGAGAGAGAGAGAGAGAGAGAGACAGACAGAGGAGAGGCGGCGGAAGAAATGCACAAAAGGGGGACACGAACAACAATTCGGCAAAATGTTCGGTGGCAGCGTTGCAGCGACGCCGGCAACGACATCTATGTGGGTTTTTTGTTATTGTTGTTACTTAGTGTTCGTGTTTTCCGTTTTTCTTTTGCGCTCTGCATCCGCCGCCAACGTCGCTGCCGACGCCGGCGTCGCCCGCACGCCGCACTAGTGTGTGTGTGCGCCAAGCCAGTGTGTGTGCCGTCCTCGTCGGTGTGTGCGCACACATTTTTCAGTTGACTTCGTTGAAATAATTTTCGTAACAACGATCACACTCGTTTGTATTGCGGAGACGGGCGGACGTACGTCGGCGTCGGAAGAGCTAGATAGCGAAAAACCCGAGAAACCGAAAAAGCGAAAAACCGAAACAAGCGAAAGAGCGTGGGTAAAGCGTAAAGCGGAATAAAAACGTCGGCAGAAAAAAGTGCTAAACGAAAAAAAACCAGTGCGGTGCAACAACAACGTTATTTTGTTTTATTTTTTTTATTGTATGCCAGCACTTGAGGAATATATAACACAACAAGAAAGCAGCAGC
Organism: Drosophila pectinifera; assembly: GCA_008042775.1. Taxonomy (NCBI): domain Eukaryota; kingdom Metazoa; phylum Arthropoda; class Insecta; order Diptera; family Drosophilidae; genus Drosophila; species Drosophila pectinifera. Next base: position 55,199 of record VNKC01002112.1, read on the forward strand.
ATTATTATTAAAACAACAAATGCCTAGAATAATTATATATTTTCGCCACACACTGCAGACATGCAGTCAGCGTTTGTACGTGTAAGTGTAAGCAATATATACAAACATACATATTTATGTACGAATAATTATATACAACAACAACTGAAAAGTGCGCGCCTTGCAAAGACACACATGCATACAGACTGTGGAGACATAACGTTTTTGAGTGTGTGGGTGTACATGTGAGTGAGTGAGCCGGGGCCAGTGTGACCGTCGAAAGAGAGAGCAGAAAAGAGCGAGAGATAGAGCACATTTATGCCGGCTCTCTCCGCTGTACGTGCGTGCGCTCTCTTGTTTTTTCGTTTTTGTTTATTTTAATTAAAATACAATTACTACCGAGTTTATACAATTAATTAATAAAATATATCAATTTGTTTGTGTGTTCTTTCTGTAGCCCCTGAAATCAAACTGTGAAAACAAATACCACAACAAACTATTAAATTAAGAAAAGAAAACCCAATAAATCGAAGGAAGCGAGTAAAGGGAATCAAAGAGAGGGTGACTTCTCGCGAGAGAGAGACACAGAGAGAAGCGAGAGAGCGGAAGCCATGGCCAGCGAGGATGTGCAGATCACCAGCGTCATCGATGCCAATGGCCAGAGCCTGCCGCTCCACGGCACGGGACTCGGTGGACCCTTGGGGCCGCCCGTCAAGCAGGAGCGCCCCGATGACGCCGAGATCCGCGAACTGGCCGCCAAAATGAAGGAGCAGCAGAAGCAACAGGCCGCCCAGCAGGCATCCCGCCAAGCGGCGATGCAGCACTCGAACGGCGGCAATGGAGGCAACGCCGGACAAATGCAGCCACCAATAACCAATGGCAACGGGCAGACGAACATCATGAGCTACCTGTCCCGCCACCAGAAGCTACCCAATGGCACCATGCAAGTGGTTCCGGCTTTAGCCGGCGCCGCCAATGGACGCCCCAATGGCGCCACAACAGATGCAGCTGCTGCTGCTGCAGCGGCGGCGGCGGAAAAGAAATCCGGCCCCTGCGATGAAGAATCCATCAAGGGACACTTTGGCTGGGCGCAATTCGGCAAGGTGTCCATCCCGTACATCTACCGGCAATCGGAGAAGTACTGCTCGGTGCGCATGATCGAACTGAAGCTCCTGGGCAAGTACCTGAACTGCCTGCACCCGGACATCTACTCCAGCTGCACCTGCGTGCGCAGCTACTACATAACGGACGCGGAAGCCCGTCTCTTCATCGAGATCAACCATAAGCACTGTGACGGGGAATTCGGCCGGGATATCTTTACGCAGAAGGACCTAGTGGTACGTCTGAGCGATGCCAGCAAGTTCTATCAGTTCCTGGACATTTGCTATCGCAAGCTGGTCTCTGGCAGCAAGACGCCCTCGGAGAAGTGCGGCTTTATACGGATCAACAAGGAGTCGGTGGTCCCGTACACTGTACGGAACAGCCAGCAGGTGGTGCCGCTCTTCTACTTTGAGGGCGAAACGGAGAATCTGAAGACGAAGGCGGAGCTCCTCAACGGCTGGGACTTGGCCTATTTGAAGTTCTGCTGCAAGGTTCAGGGCATCCGCAACGAGCTGTTTTCCAGTGAGAACGTGGCTGTCATCTCCCTGACGGACATAAAGAGTTACTTTCCCAATGGCACCGAATTTGAGGATTACTGGCCCAGCAAGGTCGTGGACTCGAATCTCTTGATTGGCAACCGAGCGAATGTCAATAATTCGATTAACTGGACACGCCAGCCCTCGGCTCCGCCGCCAAAGGTCACAACGGGTCCCACCTCGGGATCGGGGTCGGGATCCTCGGGAGGCGGAGGCGCCGGCAATGCCGGTGGCCTGAGCAATTCCTCATCCTCTGCCGGCCAGGTGCCGACCAAGTCGCAGCAGCAACAGCAGCAGCACGCCTCAGCTGTGACAGCGGTGGCAGCGGCCCAACAGCAGCATCTGATGAAGCAGCGTGCCGCCGCAGCAGCGGCCAATGCCAACGGAGGAGGCGGAGGAGTGCCCAATGCCGCCAATAGCTTCGGTGCCTCCCAAGCAGCCGCCGCAGCGGCAGCGGCTTTCAACTCGCAGGCGGTGGCGGCAGCCGCTTCGGCGGCAATGCTCTCCCAGTCGCAGGGCAATAACAGGATGCTATCGCAGGCCACCGTCCAGGCGCTGGCCAGCAGCGGATGGATGTCCGGACAGAGCAACCTGCAGCTTCACGCCCAAATGATGGTGAGTTTACAGGGACTGAGGAAGAGTAAGGGGAAGTCCCACAAGTTCTAAGAAGGAACTTCGCTCTAAGGGGGATCAAACCCATTTTACTATTTTTTTTTCGGATCAGTTTTCAATGTCTCACAATAATGGCAAGAATTTAACCCTTGATTATCCATTATCTATAGTCCTTTAACTCGAAACTAATATTACATATTAAACCTGAGGTTATTGTAACTATTAGTCGGTTTCTTGTGAACCAAAGTTTTGTATCAAAATATAATTGTTTTTCCGATCAATTCCTAAAATCAAACCTTTTAGTAACTATAAACTAAACTCACATATTTAATCTGCGGTTATTATCATTGATATTGCCTTGATCAATTCGTAAATTCATTTTAAGTGAATCACATGCATTTTCAAGTTATTTTCTCTGATCCAAGTTTATATGATAAGGCAGGTCCTTATAATTAAAATTATTTAATGATGTCGAGTTTAAAAATAAATATAATGACCAACGATTATTTCAAAGTAATACTAATACTAAGAATATTCTGAATTTCGTGACTCACATTCGAGATATGATTTCTCTGTGTGCGTAATCCACAGTGGTTGCTTTTGCAGATAAGCAAAGATTTGACCTATATTAAAGACTTGCATATAAATAACCGATTTTTGGCTCTTGCCAATGTTATATAAATATATATTCAAAGTTCCTGTAAAACTGTAACCAAAAGCTGCGACAAGAGAAGTGTGAAGGTTGTCAACTCTGAAATGTAAGAGTGATGATTATTTTGACCTTTGATAAGATTAGATTAGAGATAGATTTCACAAGAAGAATTTACTGTTTCTGGCACTTCATTTAAGGTTTAAAGTAATAGTAATTAATAGCAGAAATATAGGATTTTCGCAGCTATTTTCGCTATTCTTGGGGTTCACTGTTAAAGCTCTCCCACCCGATACATCGTGTATTTTGGAAATTAGGTCACCGCGCTTGGAGGAATTCTGCTGTTTAAAACATGTTTGTTGTGTTTGCCAAGGGGAAAAGCTTAAGCAGTGGCTTTTACCACCATTTTACCATTTTACCATTTTACCATTTTTCCTCTTTTACTCCGTTCATCTTGGCTCAAAGAACTTGGTAATGGAAGTAGTGGCTGGCAGCGATCGGGGAATGTTCGGGGGGTATTTGTATTTATTCATGGGGAGGGAACGGAGTGGAGTGGAGTGGAGCGGAGTGCATGGCCATGTTTAGTTGGCCTCGCTTACAAACTTACATGCGCTGGGCTATATAATATCTTGTGCAGCTGTGTGTGTGCGCGTGTGTGTTAGCTGCTTTTTTTTCTAGCAGATTTTTTCACAGTTTGGCAACGACAGCGCAGCAGCAGCAGCGGCGTCAGCTTTTGGAAACTAGGTCAACTCGGCATCGGCATCGGCATCGGAATCGGAATCGTTGTGTGCATAGAGGAGAGTAGCACTGGCTCCATCTCACTCCCGCTCCTAGTCTTCCTCCCAGACAGAAGCCCTCTCTTTCTAACGTGTTGCCAACAACCTGTTGACGTTGCTGTTGCTGCTATTGTTGTTGTTGTAACTACAGTTGAGCTTCTCCAAGGCGAATTGCTATATAAATATTTCCAAGATAATATAGAGCTCTCCATTTGGTATTATTTAAAATTATTTATTAATTAATTCAATAAGGAACAAACTTTTCTATATAGAATATGTTGTTGTTTGTTTTATAAAAATATCTTATTAAGCTTACTAAATTGTTGGAGGCTTTCCGACCCACTACAGAATAAATATTCTTTATCAGCATCACCAGGGAAGTGGATTTAGCCATGTCCGTTGTCCGTTTGTCCGATTGTCCGCATAAACACCGAGATCTCAGAGACTATAAAAGCTAGAGCTGCCAAATTTGGTGATAACATTCTTTATTCGATTTAAACAGCTCACAAAAAATCCGGAAGATAGTCTATAGATGATAATAATAATTTTATTATTATTACGAAATTCCATTAAAGTGTTTCCTAGAAAGCCTAATGAATGTTTTTAGTTTCATGGTCAGAAATTGCCTTCTTTCTCCTTTCTAAGATTTACAATAAATTCTATTATTAATGGAGAACAGCAGCGATAGGCTTTAAGTTCTGTTGAACTTGATATTGAGAGTAATATATAAGGCAATCTTATCAAATCAAACTATAAAGCGTACACGTAATCACATTAAGTCGTGAGAATAGAACGAGAGGCTCTTAAATGGTTAATGGGAGGCCATTAATCGATATTGGGTTCAGTTAAACGATGCAATTAACTTCCGCCTTCTTCGCTTGAGTATTGAGTATTGCATTGGTAATTGCAATCTTAATTCATAATTAGCCCGAAACTAGGTCAATCAATAAATCTAAAATAATCTGTTGTCAATTTAATTTGATTGAATATTTAGCAAGGGAGATTTAATTCAAATTCAGATATATATATATTTAAAAGGGCTTATTTAATAATAATATTTAATAGAGATTGTAACCAATTTGTGGTTATTTTTTCTCCCAGCAGACGCATGCGAACGCGAACCGCGTGGGCAGCTACCGCGAGCACATGAACAACCTGATGATGAGCGGCAGCAGCCGGCAACCGTATTCCTACAACAATCCTGCGATCTCCATGTCCTCGGTGAACAGCCACAGCGGCGGCGGCGCCAATGCCCCGCCGCCCCTCGTCCGCTCGGCGGCCGGCCAGAATGCCAATCACCTGTAAGTACACTCACTGTCTATGTAGCACCGCCTATCTCTACTTCCCCCCACTACTGCGCCCCCCAAAGATCCCTTTAAAAAATTCGAATAAAAACCAAAATTAAAAAAAAAAAACGAAAACCATTTGATATTGTGCCTCTTTTCCCTTACGACTTTATTATATATATTTACATTTGATTACATTTAGTACTGTTGATTTTATTTTAAATCTCGGATACAAAATCCGCGCAGAAATTGTGTTTTTCAAATTTTGTTGTAATTCGTTTTTGCCAAAAATACAAAAACAAAAGCAAAAAACTAAATAATATATATCAAACAAAAAATATACCTCTATATATTTTTTCGCTGTTGTTGTTTATATATTATTATTATTATAATATTACACACATTACTAAGTAGCTCTAATAAGGGTCGAGTTCTCAATGTCTAGGCTGGGCCCCCGAAGAATCGATGAATTTGAAGGGCGTGGCGCGTGCTTAATTAGTACCTTTTTGGCATTATCTCTTAAATAATGCTTAGTAGCAGTAAATAGTAATCGATTGCGAGTCTAAATGCTGGGTGTAGTAGTTTCGGGGGGGTGGGGCTTCATTCGAGAGGCTTTGACATTGAGAAATCGCTGCTTAAGTCCGAAATTTTCTCAGCCACTAGGGTGCCACACCAAATATATTCTATATATATTTTTTGTTTATTTGGATTAGGTTTTATAATATACATACATTTACTTTTGTAGTTCTTTCTTTTTGCTCTCTTTGCTATTAAAAAATAATATTAAAAATATATTCCTTAGGGCGCCCAAAAATTGTTTGATTCGAATTCAAGGATATACATTTGTTGTTCTTACTTTTTGCTCTCTTTGCTATTTAAATAAAATAAATGCACTGTTTGTTTTCCCATTCTCAATGTTAGACACACCATTTAATATTAAATATTATATAAACAATTATCGAAATCGTCGGTACTTGTGCACGCATTACATCTAAAGTTTTTGATCTGTGTTCTATTTTTACTACAAAATATTACAAACATAAATAATACTAGTAGTTCCTCTGCCTCTATACCTATCTCTCTCTGCTCTTTGTCATGCCACACTTTAAGTTTTGGATTTTTTTTTGTTAATAAACGTCAGTTAACTTTTTGAAAACGAAATCAAACTGAAAAATGTAGAAGGGAGAAGAAAACTGCATTTGCGTGTTATTTATTGTTGTTATTCAGTGTGCTTGTGTTAGAGCTTAAAATCGATTTAATCGCGTTCTTTCGTTTGCAGTTTTTTGATTTTATGTTTTTCAAAATACCACAAAAATTCCAGTACCAGTTCCAAAAAACAATACCCAAAAACCATCTATTACATGTTCCCCGTACACTCCAAACTCCAAACTCCAAACTCCAAACTCCAAAATTCCCCAAAAAACGAGGCGAAACGAAATTTCAAAACATTACTAACCCACGAGCTTTTTTTCTCTCTCTTTTTATTTTTTGATTATTATTTAAAGACGTTTTAACTGAAAAACTAAGCTAAACGGTAACTCTCTCGGAGGCGTGACAAGGTGGAATATCTAAACACATTGGGAACGGTTCTTGCCCGATTAACCACTACCACACACTTACTTCATACTTAAGCCCAGTCGAAAGTAGAACTAAAACCCAAAAATAACCCACCACACACACACGCCACACACAATACCGCACACACAACACACAACACACAACACACTCCTCCAAACACGCACCAAATACACACGTACACGTGCTCACGACGCATCCTGTACATGCACATCCTGCTGTAGAGAGTTCCTCCCGTGTTTTAGAGCATAAACCCGATGGTATCCCTAGCGATTGCATGTCCGTAAATCCTTAACAAAGAACCCAACTCGAAATAAGTTTAAATGGAAAGTAGAATAAAGACTATACTATATATAATTATTTAATAAAGCATATTTCTACATGTATTTGTTTCTTTTTCCGAATGGAATGATGATAACCAAAGCACCTTTTGTATATTATTATTAATGTATACCTCTTCCTTGTTTTTGCTCCCCAAAAACCTTTCCTTTTCTTGTTTTATTTGTTTTTTTTTTTACTTTTTTTTTTTTAATTTGTTTTGGTATACTCTCTTCCTTGTATGGTATATAATATATATATAATTTTATTGCTCTTTTTGGAGAGACGAAATGTTTGAAAAAATGAACTACAACATATATATTTTGAAAAACATAAATTCGCATAAAAATAATAAATAAAAAACAAAGAAAAACCCCTAACTGAATTTACATTAATCTATGGTTAAATCTATATATATATATGTCCAAAACATATATATTTATATATCGAGGTGCAGCAGATAAAAAGCAGAAGACAAACCCAAATATCAACAATTTATTTAATGGCTGTGTGTACTGACTACCCCTAATGTTATCTTGTTGCGCGCACACACACACACACTTACACTCTCGCAAATACACCAAGCATACGCATACAAACACACACACATTTAACGGGGTGACTCACGACTTGTGACGAACGCGAAAAGTTAAAAACAAAAGGAAAAAAAAATCATAAAAACATATATATAAAAAAAGGGGAAAAACGAAGCAGCCAGCCAGCAGCAGCAGCAGCCGCAACTGAGAACAAGCTTTTTTTTATTGGTGGTGGCAGGTTTTTTTAACCCCGTTTGGCCCCACCTCCACCTCCGCCTCCGCCCATCTCTCTCTCCCCCTCCCTCACTCGCTACTCACTCACTTCCACACACAACACACACACACACTCAACAGAAAAGAAGATATAACGTGAAGGAGCTCCTAGATACATTATATATAATGCGTGTACAAGTTGAAAATGAATATTATAAATCTAGTTATTACTATTACCTCGATAAATGTAAGGACAATCGATAAATTCAGCAAACGTAGAGTTAACTTATAACCAGAAAAGGGGAAAGAGAGAAGACAGAGAAGAATCCGAGAGAATAAAGCTTTTTCTTGTGTGGTTTGTTTGCTGAAGAAAAGCTGTTCTTAACGATTTCTCATTATTTCATCACTGAATCACACGCATAAAAACAAGCAACAAGCTTTTACTTAAGCTACCTAATTAAACCAAGAAGTAAGGTTCAAAACTTACAAGGACAAGCAATTAAATAAAAGCGAACAGCAGAGAGCAGAGAGCAGAGAGAAAACAACAACTACACACAACATAAATTATTAAGTCATAAAAATAACGTAGACGTTAAAACAGTCAAAATAAACTGCGAAACAACATCAACGATAACGATAAACACAACATCGATAATTTGACTATCGCCTCTGGTTTCTCATTTGTTTTTCATCGGCAGCAGTCGAGCGGAAAGGCCAAGGCAATCGAAATCCTATCGATGTCTCCGATATGTTTAAAGCAGTGCAGTGTGCCAGCGGAAAAAAGCAGTGGATGAAAGCAAGCAGGCAAGCAAGCAAGCAGGCAAGCAAGCAAGAAAGCAGTGCAGTGCAGAGCCCCCAAGATCGCAAGAAAGAATTAGTCCTGATCCACTCTCTTTTTTTTTTTTTTCTTTTTGTGCAAGCATATAGAAGAAACCCATTACAACAAAATCGATTGAAAAATGCAATAAAAAAGACAAACCAACAAATGATTGTAAATAAATAAAATAAAAAGTAATTTACAAAAACCAAATACATACAACAAACGAAAAAGAGAATACGATTTCGGGGCGGTCAACTTATGTGTATTGTATATAATGTTTCTAGGTCAAATGTCGAGCAGTCACTGGTGCAACAACAACAACAACAGACTCAACACCAACAACAACCGCAACAACAACGACACCAGAACAGCACTTACAACAACCAACAACAACAACAACAAGCACCACAACAGCAAATCCAACACTCTTCTTCACACAACAACAACCACAACAGCAACCATCACCATCACCACCATCATCATCACCATCATGCCCTAGCCAAGAGCAGCCACATGAACGGCACTGCTGGTGGCGGCGGCATCACCAACTCCTCCTCCTCGAACTCCCCCTCCAACTCTGCGTCCTCTCAGAACTCGGCAGCCGCTGCAGTGGCCGTTGCCGCGGCCGCTGGCTATGTTCAGGCCCTGCTGGGGGGCAGTGGCGGAGCAGGAGGGGCTGGACCCGGAGCTGCATCTGCAGGAGCAGGACCAGGAGCTTCTCCAGCAGCAGCAGCGGCCGCCTCCTTCAACTACAACCTGCCCTCGACGCGTGCTGACTATACAAATCTGGCACTATGGAACCAACTGACACCCGCCCAGCGATTGCTGTTCAGTCAGCAGCTCAAGGGAGGCGGCAGTGCCGCTCCAGGCAGTGGCAACAACTCCTCACACGGCGTAGGAGGACCAGGAGCCGGCAACAACAGCAATAAGAACTTTCCTGCCCTGCCATCACTGCCCCTGGACACGGACCTGATCACTATGCTGGACTACAACAATCCGAACAAAGTGAACAAGTCGAAGGCCCTGAGCAATAACAATGTGGTGACCTTTACGAAGCCCATTGTCCCGCCCCTGATCTCCGACGGCGGCGCCGCCGAGATAAGTCTGACCAAGAGCAGCGGTCGCAGCAGCAGCAGCAGCAACAGAGGCGAGGCTCCGGTGGCTGGGACAACCCCGGGGGGAACCACCATACCCCTAAACTCGACGCAGGCGCTGGAGGACTTCGCCAAGAAGTGCACCGTCATGACGGACGAGATGCGAGCGGTTATCCAAAAGGTTCTGGCCAATCCGGATCTCTCCACCTTCATACAGACGAACAATAGTGGTGGAGGAGCTGGCGGCGGCGGACACCTGGTACCATCGTACATATCGCCGCCGATGTCGCCCTCAATGGGCGGGCCTGGCGGGGCCTTGGGCGGACTGGCCAATGTGGCCACTCTCACGCTGGCCTCCAATCCGAATGTGACGATAACGCCGCAGCTGCCGCCGGGACACTTCCTGCACTCGCCCTCCAGCTCGTGTTCCAGCTCCAGTGCCTCCAATACGGCGGCCAGTCCGCTGAGCAGCGGAGGCGGCGGCGCCGGCGGTGGAGGGAGCATAGGTTTAGGACTAGGATTAGGTAGCAATTTAAGCGGAGGAGCGGCGGCACCGCCATCGTCCACCGGGGGCGGCGGTCGGCAAAAGAGCGTGATTTGCTCCACGAAAAGCAATAGCCTGCCAATGGCCATACTCTCGCTGGCCGGGAGCGGCAGCAATGGGGCGAATCCTGCGGGAATGGGGCGTCGCAACAACCACAATAACAATTATGGGCGTCAGTCACACAGCAGCAACAACAACAGCAGTAGTAATAGTAGCCATCATAGTAGCAATAACACATCCACACCCACACCCACAGTTACACCCACTGACGTTATCGATCTGTCCTCCTCCCGAAGGTCACTGGCAGCCTCGGCAGCCTACTTGCAGCAACACTCGTCGGCGGTGGCCCAGCAGCAGCAGCAGGCAGCGGCGGCGGTGGCCCAGCATCAGCGCATGGCCGCCGCGGCGGCCCATCATGCCCAGCATGTCCAGCAAAACGGACGCAGTTCCAGCGGCTCCAGCGCGAACTCTAGTGGTGCCACTGGCAACGGTTCGGCTGGCAGCAATTCCGGCACCGGCAGCGGCAGCTCCTCCGCGGGCAACGGCTCCACTGGCGGCTCCAGCGGCAGTGGTGGCACCTCCTCCAACAGTGCATCGATGCACCTGCAGAGGCATGCAGCTCTGGCCGCGGCCGCTGCGGCGGACAGTGCCCAGAGGCTGTGCGTGATCCCCGAGATACCGACGAATAACATGAACCTGACGCCGTACAAGGTGCAGAAGGTGTGCGTGGACAAGCATTTGGTGCCGTGCATCAATATGAAGGCCTACAACGACTCCGAGCAGCTGATGACCCTCATCGAGTTCCAGAAGAACTTCTTTCCCTCGGTGCCCCTGGATCACTGCAAGCGGCTGATCGAGGCGCTGGGCGTGGAGCTCTACAAGGCGAATCGGTGAGTGAATCGGGTCATATTTATTAATATATATATATTCTAATTGTGTTATCTCTATGGCTTCATAGGCGACAGGTGCAAATCCTGATGGAGTTCGATCGCAGCTACAACGAGAACATGCCGCTGGTGCAGGTGCGCGACATTATCAAGTATATGACACAGCTGACATTTATGACGCGCCAATCGGAGCAGCCGCCGGCCAAGCGGACACGCACGAGCTAGGAATTAAGCTGGGGAGCACAACATTTGCCACAACCATTAACCACAACAACAACAACTAAAGCAGCAATCAACACAGCAGCAGCCGCAGCAGCAGGAGCAGCTGGGGGAGCCGTGTCTTCGATGAGAAGACGCGCCTTAACGCCGCCAGCGAATCTAAGCGTCGATATACTGACCAGACGTAGGGCATTGGCCCCGCCACCAGCACCAGCACCGGCACAGGCACCTGCTGCAGCACAAGCACCACTTGTGGCACATCAGCAGCAGCAGCAGCAGGACCAGGAGCAGAAGCAGAAGCCAAAATCCTCAATACATCCTTCACACATTAGCAACACATACGAAATGTTGTACTCCCACAACCAACAACCACCACTACCACAGCACCAACCAACACCAGCACACCAGCAACAGCAACAGCACCAGCAGCACGAACAGCAGCGTTTGCTAAAGAAGCGCCAGCATGCCGAGCAGGCGACGACGGTAACGACAACGATGACCACATCAACGACGGCAACGGCGGCGGCCACTAAGAACCCCAAGTCGGCGGCCCAGAAGATGGCCGAAGCGGAGCATGCCTATCTGTCCAATTTGTATGGCAAGGCGGCGGCCAGTATGCTGAGTCCACCGCTGGGCAATGTTGTCCTGCTGCCCGATTGGGAGCAGCAGCACCAGCAGCAGCTACTGCGTCAGCAGCAGCAGCAGCACCAGCAGCAGCAACAGCGTCGGCTGGCAGCACCACCGCCGCGACCCGCACAGCCGCCACCACAACAACATGCGGCGGCGCCGCCACCTCGTCATATAATGCATCGACGGCACAGCGTGTGTGCCGCTGGCATTGCTAGCTTGTCGCCCGCCGCCTCCTCCTCCTCCTCTTCCTCGGCGGCCTCGCCCACGTCGGCGGCGGCAGCTGCTGCCCTAGCGGCCGCCTCCTACTACGGCAGTGCAGCAGCGGCAGCGGCGGCGGCAGCCTCCTTCACGGCACCATATCAGCACCACCACCAGCACCATCATCACCACCATGCAGCAGCGGCGGCGGCGGCGGCACATCACCACCATCACGCGGCAGCAGCGGCGGCGGCAGCCGCAGCAGCAGCGGCAGCAGCGCATGGCCAGCCATCGCCAACGATTTATCCGCCAACGCCGCCGCCCTCGGCGCCCTGGGTGCATCCCTGGGCGTTTGCCGGCGATGCTCCATTCTGAGAGAGGTCCAACCGGAGGACGTGGCCGCAGCAGGAGCAGGAGCAGCAGCAGCTGCATCAACAATAGAGAAACACACAGCATTGTACATTATTCGAGTTTCTAGGAGTGATAAGCTAATATTTATTAATTATATTTTTTTTTTGTCGCATATCTCTCGTGGAAGTAGGAGGAGGGGAGGGAAAAGGGAGAGCAAGAGAGAGATTAGTTACTAAGTAGGCTTAAATTTAAACAAATTTCTCGGCATTATATGCCAACGTAAACAATAATCGACGATAATATATATACATATATAATGACCTTGGAGAGCTGCTTGGATTACAACATACGTTTTTGGGCAAACAACAAACAAAACAAAAAACAAGAAACAACATTTTTCAAATGAGAACTCAAAGAACTGATTACATTTTATTGTCAAAAGAGAACATTAAACATTAAACTCACAACAAAACAATACAAAACAAAACATACACAAATCCCAAACATTTCGTATTAAATATTATATATATTATGTTTATTTTCCATATATATTTTCGAATGAAGGAGTCCGTTTTTTTTTCATAGCAATATTTATGCATACGCTATATATAAATTATGTAAGAACAAAATCAACAAGAAGTCAGTCAAGAAATTAAATTTCTTGCGTTTCAAATAATTAAAAATCGAGTAAGCAAAAACCAAAACTAAAACATTTTTTGTAAGCTACCAGAGGAGAATCTAGAATCGGGTTATTCCACTTAAAAACCATGCTAAAGATTCATCAGAAAGCAGCAAAGCATAAGTCCTAAGCAAAACTGTATAATAATTAAACAATTTCCAAATCCTTACAAGCTACAACTAAAAGAAAAAGTAAAAAACAAAGGGCAAAACCCAACTAAACTAAAATACACAAAAAACAAAAACCAACCAGAAGAAAACTATGTTAAAAACATACAAAAATCGATCAAGAACAAGAGTAATGTGTAATTTAAACAGAAACAGTGTATGTATATATCGAAATATATGTATATGTGTGTATGAGGAATACTTGAATATCCGTTTTATGGATTTAACCATATTATTATCCCTATTATTATATTTTTTTTTAGTAGTTTTATTTAATTTCGATTTCGACTTCGATTTCCTTTCTGTTCCTTCTTCGCACTCGACTCAACTCACTACTATCGTTTATAAGTTACAAGAACGCTGTTATTAAATATATTATCTTGGGCAAAAAGTGTTTTAAAGGAATTTTAGTTGTAAGCTGTATAAAAAACAAAACCAGAACATTTTATAATTGTCATATTATTGTTAGGTAAAAAAGAAGAAAGCCGTCAAAGTATTTATCGAAAGTGTGTTTTTTTTGTTTTCATCATTTTTGCCAGTAACAAAAGCAACATAAAAGCATAACGGAAAATAAAGAAATGAAAGAAATCTAAAAGCAGAATCAGAAATATCGCAAAACTTGTACTTATTTTGTGGGCGCCTCTCTTTGAGTTGTGGCTTAAAAAGCAGTTAACTTGGCCGAAAGCGCATAAAGCTTTTCAAAAGGGAATAGCTTTTGTAACATTAACATTCGCTGTTAAGCCGGACTTACATTTTCTGAAAGGACTTTAATTCCAGGTGTTATTATTATTTGCATACCTTATAAGTAAGCCCGATACAAGGGAGTTCTTATATAGTGCCAACTGAAAATGTATATAACAGGCAGATGCTTGTCCATTTGTCCGTTTGTCCTTTGAAGCCCTTTATTTCCGAGACTATAAGAGCAAGAGCATTGAAGATTGGTGACAACGTTCTTAAAGGTTTATAAAGCTCTAAGTATGTTTAACCATTAATTAAATTACTTTTCTTATTATTATACGCATTTAAATTGCAAAACAGTAACAGAGCGCCTAACAGCACACTCTGTGCAGGTGGAGCTTTAAGCTATCGCCTTAATTTCAAATGCATTTCCGTTAAAAGCAACCAAAAATAAGAAAAATGTAAATATAAAAGGGGAACATCCGGTAAAATGTTTTAATCGGTGTAAAAAAGAGCTATAAAATCGCATAGATATTAAAATGGCAGCGCAGATGTCCCGTCGCTCTTGTCAAATGAAGTGCAACATTTGCATTCCTCCTTTTTTTTTTTTGTACTCTGGACACTTTCCGGGGCATTTTTCGAACAGTTGCCCACCCCCAACCGGGGGGATATGGCCAGGACAAATTGCCATGAAAACTGGAAAACTGTGTACGCGTGCATGGGCAATAAAATACTTTGGGGAGCAAACTGTGCGGAAAAACTGCAACAGACCAAAACACTGGCAACGAATGAGAAGTTTAAGGGAATTTCCCTGTGTAAGCGCAAGATAAACATGACCCTTGGGAGTGCCAGAGGGGTGGAAGGGCGGAAGGGCTGGGGAAGCGGATGGAGCGAGGGATTGGACATTGCAACTTTGTGTCCTGTGTGTCCTGTGAGTCCCCGTGAGTCCTGCGTGTAAACAAACGCACATGGCAGGAGCTGGGATACCGTCTATACAATAATAACAGCGACAGCTGGAGGAAAGGACAACGTATGTGTGATCCGACCAAGGAATACTCTCTTCTCTGTCAGTAGCAGACAGCACAACGTCACACGTACATGGGGAAATCAAAATAGGAGAACTAGATGTAGTTCTTTAAGCAAATACTTCTCAAAAACAATTTTATTAAAGTGCCAGAGCACAACGTCACACTTACCTTAGAAAAAAGGACTCTCTCTATCTCTATAGATAGCACAGAGCACAACGTCACACGTACATGTTACTTCTCTCTGGCCTCTTCCAGATCTTCCAGTCTCTGTGGACTTTGTGAACTTTGGTAGGGAATGTAGAAATGTGGCCTTGGCTTGGCTCCACTGATTTTCCGCTCACAATATACCCCCTCACTGTCACATACTCATACCCAAATATATATGTACATATGCGTTGACTTTCCGCCATATTCGCGGCATTTTTGGATTGAAAAAAGTTGATCCTTTCGTTGCAGCGAGGCGCCCAGAGCGAAAAAGTGTAATACCCGCAAATAAAACATGGTAACCGCCATGCAAACAAAGCAGCGAACCAACAATAACCGAAAACAGCAAAAAAGCAGAAAAAAAAGATACAAAAACAAGCAAACGAGCGCACACCGAAATTTGTTTAAAAATATTTATGAAATATACACAAATTGTTTATGAAGTAAAACCGCAAACGTTTCATTTCGGTGGCAGGTCGGGGCCCCTGGGAAAAACTTCGAAATCCGATCTGTCTCGCTCCCCCCGGTTTCCCCCCGGAAAATCAACTGGGATTTGTGGTCAGCGCAGATGTATGGCCGAAGGATGTAATTTCAGGACTATGCGGTTCCATATTGATACGCAGACAGTCTGCAGGTAATCTTTAATGCTTTTCGGCTTTAAAGAAATATGGTTTTCATTCACTAATTTACCTAACAGGTTCTCAAACACACTGAGAGTCAAGAGATGAGCTAAATAAAGAAATAATCATCGTAAAGGGTTTATAAATATTAGAGTCAGAAGCTTCTACTATATATATATATATATAAATAAATACATGAAATACATATAATTCTGATAATACTGATCATAGCTTGTTAGATCTTCTAGAACTACTAATTAAGAATGCTCAGTTTGAAGTCAGCCTATCCGGGTCCTTTTATATCCTTTTTGGCCACCAAGTGGGCAACAAAAAGGTGCCACCTCTTAACCATCATCAGTAGCACTGGCAGCAGCGGTCTGGCTTCGCTTTTTGTTCTTTTTCGGTGTCTAATTAGAGGCTGACTAATTGATGAGTGGCCCCTTTCGCAGGGTCCAAAAAAAGCGAAGGACACAAGTGATTGACAAGCAGTTTCATTGTAAGGACAATGCCCGCCCCATTCAGTCGGAGTCAGTCGAGTCACGACAAAAAAGGACAAGAGAAAAGGAGCCAGCAAATTGCTATCCCTGCTTTTGCAGCATCCTCCGTAAAGTTTTTGGCCCGCCTATCCTTTGTCCCAGAGCTCCCCCCTCTCCGCATTGTCACCACGCCCCTCCACAGACAGGAGCCGGTCTGGGTACCAGGAACCACCCACTGACCACAATGTATGGCCGGGCATTATTCAAAGGACCAACCTCCCAGCGTCCTCGCCACCTCGCCATCCTTGCCGCCTCGCATCCTTGCCGCCTGGCAAATGCGATCCGCTTCGCTTCGCTCGCTGGTAAAACAAGCGCGAAAACATAATGAGCATATAAATAGACAAACTATCACCAGCCGAAGTTCCACCGCAGAAGCTACAACCTACCGACCGCCGACCACCCACCACCCACCACCACCCACCGGCACCCATGAGGCGCCGTTATCCACCACACAGCGAGGTGAGTTTGCCCTTTATCGTCCTTTTCGGTAGGAAACCGTTTAGTTGGCAGAATGTCCTTCCGCCAACCACATTGAAGAGAGCATGTTATTGAACTTTGCTCATAAAAGATCTTGAAATTAGGCGCCAGACTCGATATTAGGAACTATTAGAAATATGTTAATATTCTAACTTGCTTTCTTTTCGAGCCTGGCAACGCTGTCGAGCACCCTTAGCCTCCGAATTACACTTCTGGCTTTAAGATAAACTGACTCTCGTGGGCAATTGCTAAAGCTTGCCAACTATTTAATAAGTAGATCTCATAATAAATTTTACAAAAATGTAAAAATATTCTAAAAATACTTTGGAAACTTTACACCTAATAAAAACTCAAATAAACCTATTAATTTTGAATAGCTTCCAAAAACCAAAACAAAGGGTTTACTTGCATGCAAATAAGTAAATAAATAAAAAATAAATATTATTCAAATCATTCAAGAACCAAAAATGGTTCTTTTTGGCCCTCTTCATTGTTTTCAGTAAATGCTTTCACCATATTCGAGTTATTTTAAAATAAATAGTACTTGTATCTATAGATGTACATATATTTTTTGTCTGCAAAAAAATTGTCTGACCAAATTGTTTTCATTCCATTTCGCTTTGCCAAAGTTCTGTTTTAACTTCCCGCTTTTCATTTGCTTCTGTTTCCATTCCAAAGTTTCCACACTCTATTTTTTCGCTCTGTCCTTTGTTTTTGTTTCGCCTATCTGTTTTCCGTTTTGTTTTGTAGCTGTAAATCGAATTCGGATACGCTTAGATAACTTTCAGATTTATTTATTTAAAAATTTTAGGCGGCAAGCGCGGCAATTTATTGGACACATTTACTGCCCGGCTGGATCGATTTTTAGCGGGGGGTTTTTTCGTTTTAAAGATTAAATCAATTTTCAGCTGTTATTTGTCAACATGAAAGGGAGGAGGGACTGCCTTTACATCACTGGCATGGGCTTAAGCCTGGCAATGCTGTTTAAGTCTTTTAGTCTGCTGTTTATCCAAGCCTGGCAATGCTGCTGGTTAGGTTTTTTGTGCTGGCAATTCTTAGGCGCGAACCTGACAACGCTGTCCAGGACTATTACTATCCCAATTTCAATACTGGCTTCAAGCCAAACTTACTTCCCCCGACAATGGCTGAAACTTTCATTATGCCAACTGCTTCCTTAAGTGGCTTTCGGTCCCCCTCGCCCCACCATTGTGCTGCTTCGTTCCGATGTGTACGCATAACATTGCATTACCACAATGACCACTCAGATTCGGTCAGACAGCAGGCCAGCTCCTCCGGCCGTCCGTCGTTCTCACACTGTTGCGTCTTACATTTTCATTAACTTAAAATAACAACCGAAAAGTTGTGCAACCGAAACCGGATCTCCGTGCTGCTACAGTGGGACTTTTCTAAAAGCAAAGGGGCTCCGGCCGGGGGAGGTGGTCTGACTTCATACATAAACATTAGTCGGGCGTACAATATTTTTTGATATGCCTTGTGGCCAGCTGTGTTTCCATTTACTCCCGAAGCAAAGCAAAAAAAGCCGAAAATCCTACGAAAAACCAGCCACCTTCGAGGGAGCCGAGCGTAACGTGCAATTTTTATTATTATGGCCAGGAACTTGCTACATATGAGGTGCCTGCCAGCCCAGAGACTGCTGTTAACTTTTGCGAGGACATTCCCCACATTCTGCATCGAAAAAAAGCCTCGCCCGCGTTAAAGTTCACTTTGCTAAACACTTTTTTTGCCCAGTAATTTGTATTTATTATTTTTTACAAGTAAATATATAAGACATCAAGGAAATATGCTACTTTAATTCCTAAATATATTTTAAAATTAACTGTTTACCCTAACTATATTTACTTATTTTTCTTATTTACTGGGCATTACCATGAACGATACTATCTTAATACTCAACCATTTCTTTATGAATTTCAACTTGTTTGCAGAACTTTTGTCCAGCACTTGGGAACTGCATACGGACAAAGGGACAATACGGACAAAGGACAACGGACAACGGACAACAGACACCGGACACGGACAACGGACAACGGACAAGGGACAACGGACACCGGACAATACGGACAAGTGCAAGAGCCACGCACTCGCTCATATGTGGCGAGGCGTTTAGAAATGTTTGGCTTGTAAAGTTTCTGCCTTTCGGCGAGCAGACTATTCCAAAGTATTTTTGGTCAAATTAAAAAACATTTTGCAATTGTCTGCATCCGAACTGGACTCGGACTCGGAGTCGCAGACCGAGTCTGAGTTTGCGTTCAGTCCGTACTTAGGTGAGTGGGCAAAGTTGTTGGCCCAAAATGTTTACACTTTGCCTTGGCCAAAGAGACTGAGATAGAGGCTGACTGCTCAGGCTGTTTTTCTGCCAGTTCATTGCTTCCTCGAGTTCTCGAGTTGTGGCAGCTATTTTCCTGCTCGAAAGTTTCCTCCCGGACCGGGATCCCAATTTTTTCCTGCTCCCAGGGGTCTTAACGTCTCTGAGGTATCCGCTACGCTTTTTTGGTAATTAGTTAGCAACTAGTTAGCTGCAAATTTCGTTTCTAGTCCCTGCGGTTGCCTGCCAAGTTAATAAGCGGCTGCCATGTGACATTATCGTTAGGGCCACACTACTTATAAAGGGGATTTCCCTTTAGTTTTTCCCAAGCACCCATTTTTTTCGCCGTCGCAGAACTTTTCCCAACATAACAAGAAAGTTTTGAAGTGCAAGTTTCCTTTTTATATCGCTGCAACGAGGAAACAAAGAAACTTTTCTCCACTTTCGTACACAAATAATTGCATAAATTATTACAATTTGCAGTAATTCATACCTGGGAAGCTATGAAATGACAGGACAGCACAGGACACCCCTTTTGGCTACAGGCTTCTGCTGGAAGTCGCACAAGAAAAGGCAAGTAGTAAGTCCAAGAAGAGGAGCAAAAAGTGCCTGTGAAAGAGAGCGAGAAAATAACAGCACAACACAGTTTCAACAACAATGACAGCAATATTAATTGTTGTTATGGTTTCAACAACTCACGAGTCACGACCTTTTTTTAATGGCATAAATATGAACACAAAGTCTTGTGCTAATTCAGAAAGTAATAAATTAAGGCAGCAGCTTATAGTGAAGGAAGAAGGCGCTAAACTGAAAAAAATATATCAATAATTCCAACAATATTACAAGCTCTTGGATGAACACACATATATACTGTACATTCAACCACAATAAATAATAAATAAATAAAACTATTTGAAACAGAAACTAAAATGCTAAATACAAATACACCTTCAACAACTCCAAGTCAAAAATTATTGTTATTATTTTCATATTAAATTGAATTTAAATCACTTCACACCAATAGTTTCCCAAGGGCTTTCCTTCCAGGTATTTTCCCATGAGGGTATCGCAGGCAGATGGAGTAATCTTGGCCAGAAATGGTAAGAGGTTTGGGGAAGCACAACAACACCTTCACGCTGTTGGATAACTGGCACTTCTGTGAGGCTCTCCTGTGCTTTTTCCCCTATTTGGGAAGCCAAGATGAACACAACCTCTGTATAATAATAAGCGAAATTAGCACCGCGATGAAAATCATAAGCCCCCGTTACCAACTAATCTCTGGCAGGCTTGTGGGCATGGCTCGGCCCATTAAGTCGGCATCCAGACTTCCTTTGGCAAACTTGGTTCCTCGGGCAACTGAGATGGTATTTATAAAGGGGGCGGGGCGGCAAGTCGCAGCTTTATTGGCGCGATTTCCGCTTCCTGCGCTTCTGTGGAGAAATAATAACCATAAAGGCGGGCATAAAGCGCAGCCAAATGGCGGAGATAGCGCGCTCTCCGTAGTAGTTGGATTCCGCAGCGTTTGCACTTGAAGTTTGGTCGCTAATTGCGCCTCAGCTCATTGAAAATGGCGAAATTTTCACAATTTCCCATTTGTTTTGCATAATTTTGCTATCTAAATGGTGTTTGGTTTTCCGGGGGTGCAATTTTCACATTTCTTGCATGGTTTAAATGGCTTTGATAATAGAAGATATATAGCTTTCTTAATTTTTTAATGATTTAGAAACAGTATATGAGCAGCCTAAAAGCAGGCAGTGATATATTCTGGCTGAAAGCCCAAGCATTGCAGACAAAACAATTTTATAGACTATATTTAGACTGCTAGGTAAGTGTTTTTATTAAGGCTTGATATATCCTATATTTAAACAATTAAAAACTATACTTACACAGCCTGGGAAAGAAGTCAGTGAATTATTATAGTTATTAATAGAAAATCCAAGCACTTATAAGATTTCTACATCATTATTTGTACCTATTAGGGTTAGATGCTATTTCCCTCTCTTTAATATTGATTTATAATAAAAAGTACTGCCAGGAATTGTCTTCTGTGCACTTTAAGCTGGGATGCCAGCTCAGACTTGTCAGAATTCTGGGAACCACTCGGCGAAATCCCTCCTGAGCGAAGTTCCCGAACTTTTTACAGCCAGCACATAGCACATACTGCATATTGCCGTAATTTGTATTTCTGGCATAAAATGATGCAAAAGTTTTGTCATTAAGCCTTTTTAATAATGAATTATATGTAAATGGGGGTGGTGGGGGCTCAGACCGACTCTGACTCTGACCCGGGGCCTTTCCCGGGGAAACTTTTACGGCTCCTGCATCCTGTGGATGTTCGCTCGCTCCATCATCCTGTGCTGCCGCTGCTCTCCATGGAAATCAGATTTATTACGTAATTATGCACAAAGTAACGACCATGTGTGGTTCCTGCTCTGGCCTCTCCTTCTTTCCGTCTCAGTCTCAGTCTCAGTTTCTGCAGAGGCATTCTTCAGAAGGAATCTATAAACAACAGAATATCGCGTATACGCCATGTGGCGCGCTCGAGAGTGGCCTAAAAATAGGTCCTTCGATGCATTCTATGGCCATTTCCCATTTCCCATTCAAAGGCGATCCGGAGTCCGGACTGCATCAAATCGTGCCAGAATATTGGCAGGCATATTGACCACATTGCAATCCACACAGAGAGCGGGAGGGAGGGAGAGAGTCCATCATTGGGTTTTGGGGCAATGCATTTCCACTATGCACTATTTCCTCGACGAACTGAAATTGGCTACAAAATGCACACCCAGCTGTCTCGCTTTCCCCCACATGCCACAAAGTGTGCCACATGCAGGGCCACTTGGTGCACTGGAAAAAATATATATATATTTTCATTCCTTCTAAGCAAAATATTTTTTCAAATAAATTATTGTTATTATTTTTCATGATATAAAAAGAATAAATTGATATAAAATTCTTAAATTTAAGTAAACATTTTCTGGGTTAATTTGTTGCTAAACAAAAATATCTTCCTTTGGTTTAAACATGGAAATAAGTGATTGAATCCCTAAATTTAAGGTTTACTTTGTCAGAATAATAACTTTACCTTAATTTCAGAAGATTCCCACAATTATTAAGTATTAAGTTAATATTCACATTTAGTTATAGAAACTACAATAGCTTTTGGTGCTTTAATAATAAGTTCCCTTTGGTTTTTGGCAGTGCATTGATGCCATATGGCAGAAGAGTCAACCTTTAATGTATTTTCCCAGCCTGCTAAATATATAGAGAGTAGAGAGGGCTGAAAATGAAAATTTGCTGCCATTAGCCAGTGAAATTTACACCATTTTCCCCGTCCATTTTTCACTCCTTATTCGGCACTAATTATGCCCAAAATAGTGGGCCATCTCGGTTTGATTTCTAGCAATTATGGACAGCAGAGCCTGCGAATTTAATGAACTGTGTTTGCCTGCAGCTCGGATAATAAAAGCAGGTGTGAGCCCCGAAGAACAATAAAAGCTAAACAACAAAGGGCCAAAACACAAAGGAATGCAAATGCGAAATCAGAAACAGCATCATATGCCCAAAGGGCGGAGCAGTGCGGGGGAGGCAAGGTAGGCAAGGTAGGCAAGGTAGGCAAGGTAGGCAAGGGCGGTCACTTGCAGTTCAAATAATAGCACTGGAAAATATTTCAATATTTTACTTAAACATATTTCTAAATGTTTGAATAATGTCTAAATGTCTTTTTATATATATTTATATTATATACTAATAAATGTATAGTTATTCATATATTTCTTTGGATATTAATTTATATGTAGTTATGTATTTATTTAGATATTTATCTATGTAATTTATATATTTATTCATGTATTTATTTATATATTTATATATATAATTTTATATTTATTGATATATTTATATATTATTTATTTCTTTTAATAGGTCATAAACTAACTTCAGTTATTCCTTTTTAAGAAATCTTATCCGTAATATATACATTTTCTTCTAAATTCATAAGAAAAATATGTTAGGTTATGATATAAATTTATTTAATAATATAATTAAATACATATTATCTATTTTATATATATATATTTAATAAATAAAATCTAGATTGGAAT